>PVIC010037820.1:0-17887 GCA_004025085.1 Thryonomys swinderianus | reverse complement strand
GTCCAAGCTCAAGCCCCAAACTGAGAGGCATATGGAGGGTCCTCGGATGTCTGGAAGTTAAACAGCACGTGTCTGCAGAACCCGTGGCCGCGGAGGAAATCCGGGCAGAAGTGAGCCCCATCCCGATGGGAAGGATACTAAAGACAGTGCGGGCCAGCCGGAGGGGCTGGCGGGGGCGCAGAGCGGGGGCTGGGCACGGCCAAGGCCCCACGCACATGCATGGGGAGGATCGAGGGCGAAGCCTCAGCCCCAGCCAGGGAAGGCGCCAAACACAAGGGAAGCAGGTGAGAAATCACAGCAGCAAGAGCAGGAGTCAGTGAAAAGCCGCTGGCACCCGCCTGCCAATCCAGGGATAGCCAGCCAGGTGCCCACCTGTAGAGTTCGTGGCCACGGGGGCCTGAGGCTGGGCACTGCCCCTGCTCTGTGTACTCATGGGCTCCTCGACCCGCCCCAGGCCCAGCTCCGTCCCCGCGGGAGGAGGTGGGGGCCAGAAACAGGCGGACGGTGCCACCGTGGAAGGCGCTGTGGCCCGGCCGTGAGGGCTGTGGAGGCCCCTGCCTGGCTTTGCGTCCCGAGGCCACCGGAGACTCAGGGTGTAGCTCGGACGAGTGGGTCGACACCCCTGAGCCTCAGTTTCCTCGTCCAGAGAGAGAACGTGACCGTGCGTATTAAGTAACAGCATCACAAGTGCCCCAGGGAAACCTAGCCAACAGCACCTAGAACTCAGTGTCCAATGGCAGCTGCTGCCACCCCAGTGCTGTGCACAAGAGCTGGCACACTGCCTGGCACAAAGGAAGTGTTCAGAAAGCATCTGCTGTCTGAAGACAGGCTCTAGCCCTCCGAAACGAAGGCTGTGAGGGCTCAGGAAGTGCGCATTCCCCACGCAAAGCTGTTTGACTTCTGCTGCTTCCTGCTGCTGGAAGGAGCCCCTGACCTAGGAGGCACTGGCTGTTCTTCCCCTCCTCGATAGGGGAGGGGCCGTGGGCAGTCGCTCTTTTGCATACAATTTGCATCTTATTTGCAACCCACGGACTCCCCAGTGACTCTGTGACCTCGCACCCTCCTCCCAGCCCGCTCTGTGCCACACACCAGGATCTTCTTGTAGGGAAAATCCTTCAGGCCTCTGTTTCGGGGCGAGTCGAAGACCACGGGGAAGGACTTGTGAGGCGCCTCAGTGTAGCCAAACTCCATCTCGTCCTGGGGAGAAGGAGCAGCCGCAGGATGGGGTGCAGCACAGAGGACCCCGAGACCTGAGGGGCGTGGGCCCCCGGCCCGGCCCGGCCCAGGGACAGCGCTCTGCCCACCTGGATCCAGCGGTCATTACGGTTCTGCACGCGCGGGCAGACAACCAGCCTGCACTGGGCCTTGAGCGCCAGGTCAGCCATGTCGTCCAGAAACTTCCCATTGGAGCCGTGAGCGTCTGTGACACTGTAGAAGACACAGAGGGGCTGCGATGGCCTCCGCTGTGGCCTTGAGTGGCTGCCGGGCTGTGCAGCCCCGGGGCCCAGGGTCCCCTCCTGGAGAGAGGCTCACGGCCGTGGGTGGCGGGTACAGCCCCGTCCGAGTGACCCCGCCGTGTGGGCAGTGAGGACAGGTGCTCAGAGGTGGCCGTGGAGGCGGAGTCCACGTTCACGGCCCTTCACGGCATCCTGCCCGGCTCGGCCCTCTCCGTGGGCCCGCCCTGTGACACCGAGGCCCCCTCCCAGGGGCGAAGGCGGAGGCCCTCTGGACCCTCAGGCTGGGCCCCTACCCCAGCGGACACAGGCCCGGCCTTGTCAGAGGGAGCCAGGCCCCCCTGAGCAGTGCCTGGACCAAATCCGGGACCCCTGGCCTCTCCGAGAGGACTGAGGGGGACAAGATGGCCGAGCTTGAACCTGTGACCGCAGCCAGACCCCAGCTGCGCAGGCTGGGGCCTGGACCGCCTGCTGCCGCCCTGAGTCCAGGCCATCTCCTCAGGCCGGGCACGGGGGACGGTGGGGGAGGGCCGCACCTGCACACGTAGAGCTCCAGGGGCGGCTGGGTGTTAGGGGTCATGATCCACGGGGCCACGCGGAAGGCCACAGTGTCTGTGAAGAGAGGCACCTCGGGCAGGGGCTGGGGGAAGAGGGGGACTCAGTGGCCGCGTGGGGACCCTGGGCGCCCAGGCCCCAGCCCCTCCGTGCCCAGGCCCTGTGCCAGTGCCCGCCTACCTCTGTGTCTGCCAGGCGGACGCTGAGGGAGACCAGCCCGGAGAAGCCTGCGTCGGGAAAGGCGAGCCCCTCGGCGCAGAACCTGATCTCTCGTTCGCCCGGCTGCCGCTCCACCGGGTAGGACAGCAGCTGCGGCCCCAGCACCTGCCTGTAGTCGGAGGCGGAGGCTCCGCCTAGGGGGAACCAGAGTGCGGACAGGCGCCCGGTCAGGACACAGGACGCAGGCGAGGGCTTCACGGCCGTGTGATTTTGTCTCGGTGACTCGACCTGTCTGTGCCTCGGTTCCTCTGATACAGAGGTGAACTTTAAACTGGACAGAGCCCCAGCGCCAGAGGCGAAAACACCCAAACGTGGCTCCGTAGGCGAAGATAAACAAAACGTGTAAAGTGTGGTCTGCCCCGAGATGGAATACTACCATCCCCAAAGTGACGCAGTATCTGGGCGTGGCCGGGCGCACCTGGAGAGATTATACCTTACTGCAGGAGGCTGAGGCAGGAAGATCACAGGAGGGAGCCCAGCGTGGACAGTGGGCAGCAGGGCTGCACCCCGGGGGAGCTCCCTGAAAGCCATCAGCTGCTCCATCCCAACGCTTGATTTGGGGCCGGTGTCCGCGAGCGGCAGAGAGCGTCCCTGGCATGCTCCGGCCCCTGGGCCCCATCCCAGCACCGAAACCAACGGCAGAATAAAACGACCTTCTGCTTTGCTGCTTCACCTCAGTCTAACCAAATGCCCAGCTGTGCAGGGGCAGCACAAGTGTCTTGCTATTAATAAAAACAGGGGCGGGCACCTCAGGGTTACGCACTAGTGTGATTTTTAAAGCTATAGAACTTTCCCCAGGGCCTCCAGATGCCAGGCGGGTGCAAGCCCTAGCACTGAGCCCAGCCCCAGCTCTCAGCTGCAGATCATGATGAACACAAACCCCAGCAGGGCAGCGGGCCCTGGGAGCTGGCAGGGAGGACAGCCGCACCTCCCAGCCCCCCGAGAGTCCCCAGCAGGTGAGAGAGCTGTCCGTGCAGGCTGTCCTCTTTCAGAGGCAATGGAGAGAGGAGGGGCTGTAGGCCCTGGACACCTGGTTGGCAGACCTGATGCCCCAACTAGTTGAGTGCCAGTGATTTTAGGTATATGAGTCTCAGTAAAAAGGACCCGAAAGATGGCCATAGGAGTGCCTGCCTGGGACCTCAACACTCAGGAGGCTGAGGCTGGAGGATGCTGTGAGTTCAAAGCCAGGCAGAACTACACAGTGAGACCCTGCATCAAAAAAAAAAAACAAGAAAGGAACCAGAGCCCGAGGACCCCTGGCACACGGGCTAGGGTTTCGGCAAGTCAGGAGGGCAGTGGCCGGACAAGGGATGTGGGACGGGGAGGACGAGGGCGGTGCAGAGGCGCTGGGCACACTCACCCCGAGCGTGGAAAACCCGCACCCTCCTGGAGTCAGACGGGGACACGCTCAGCACCAGCTGGTGTCTGTCGAAGAGCTTGTCAGGGCCGTCGCAGGTCAGCAGCACGGGGGACATGTCCTGCAGGTCTGGGGAGCCGCCCCTTGAGGTAACTCCTCCCTCGCCCCGCTGGCGGGACCCTCCCCCCGGCACCTCCGGCACTACCGTCCAGCGACACCGGCTGGCTGCTGTGCAGATCGGGCTCCAGGGACGTCCGGCTGTCCTTGTCACAGTTCACCAGAAGAATGGCCCCGTGGCCCTCCGGGCCCCAGTGCCAGGTCTTCTGTTGGCAAACCCAGAAGCACAAGGTCAGCGGGACCTGGGTTTCGCAGAGTGGCCCTGGTGCTGCCCAGGCCTGTCACTGAGTTGGCCTGAGAACCCGTAGCCTGGCTTTGCTGTCCGCTCTGCCCTGGCTCGTCCACACAGCCTGCGTCCAGGCTGCCTCTCCAGGCCTTTCTCGTCTACCCTCCGGGCATCTCCCGGGTGGGCAAGGCCTGCACTGCCCCGGGCTCCTGCTCCGCTTCCCGCAGCGCCCAACCGGAGAGAGCTCATGCAGTCACTCAGCAGCCTCTCCTGGGGCGCCTACCGTGTTCAAGGGGCCCGAATACAGCTCCCCAAGTAGAGAGGACAAGAAGGAGGAGACAGACCCCAATTCCAAGTCAGCACAGGAGAGGCCTGGGGCGAGGTCTCCTGACAGCCCACCATGTGAGCTGAGTGGACTTGAACTGGTGGCCGCCGTGGGACCAGCTCCCTGCGCTGTGGGGGTCTCACCTTGTCCCCTCGGCGTCTCTTCACCTTGCCTGTGCGGCTGATGTCAACATCGAGGGAAATTTCTGGAAGGGGGGAGCAGCCGCTGTCTCCAGAGCCCCTCTGTGCCGGCTGGGCCCAGAGCCGGCCCAGGCGGCACCGTGGTTCTGCCGTAGAGCCCCCACGCCTCCAGCTCGACATGACTTGCTCAGTGTCAGCGGCCTTGAGCTTACACAGTGCACGCTGGTGGCCCTGACTTTGGCAGCCCAGGCCCCGTTGGCGGGCCCTGCCAGCCTCAGAATGGGCAACCCTGGCCCCTGGCTGCCTGGCTCCCACAGTGCCCTGCTGGGTCCTGCAGGTCCCAGCCCGCCCGTGGGGACCTGGGTGCTGGAGGCCTGCTGCACCCTAGCCAGCGGCAGGAAGCTCCTAGGCTCCCGTGGTCCCCGCCACTGGACTCCTGTGGCCCACTCTGCGTCGTCCCTCTAACTGCCACCTGGGCAGTCGGGACAGGACATACCCACTGCAGTCAGGTACAGCACACTGTGGCCCAGGGGCTCGTCCTCCTGCTGCTCAAAATATGACACCTTCACCTGTGGGAGAGTCACCTGAGGGCCAAGGCCACACCCCAGGGAGGGTGGGGGAGGGGAGCCCACAGTCCACGGCCCTGGCCCGGCCGATGTGAAGCCTGTGCCCAGGCTGACCGCAGGAGCAAGCAGGGATATGCCCGAGTCGGAGGGGTGCCAGGTGCCTTGTGTTTCCGTGGGTACCAGGTGTCCCGGGTGGGGCTGGGTGTCTGTGGAGATGCTCTCTGTGTGGCTGCTGGGTGACAGGCACACGTGTAGCCACAGGGACTCGTACTTCAAGTCAGGGTAACATGGGGGAGACCCAGGCTCCCACTCGGAGGAAGTGGCTCTTACCTTGAGGTCATTTAAATCCTTGCTGGCTGTGTCCACGGATACAACCACATCCACGTTGGCGTCCAGCGGCCAGTGGGCCTTGCCCGTGGGTTCTGTCACCCGCTGGGGATCGTAGGCCATTAAGACCTCCACCTTGGAGCTCGCAGAGACCCTGAAGGTCTTGGCACCCTTGGGCACATCCCTGGCAGAGAAGGAAGAGAGGAAGCGAGCCAGGCTCAGGAGAGTGGCCACGAGGCGTGGTGCACAGGGGCTGCCCCTTAAACGCTGCCCTAGGGACCCCTACCCCAAGCCTCTGGACCAAAAGGATGAGGCCGTCCCGCCTCAGGGCCTTTGCACGGCTGTTCTCCTTACGTAGAGGGCTGATCCTTGGTTTCCCGGGAGCTCAGTGCCTCAAACTTCAGACCTCTGCTCAGACATCACCTTCCCAAGAAAGTCTTTCTCCCTGCAGGATGCCATGCCCCGCCCCCAGCCCTTCCCCCCTCTCAGAGCTCGGCTGCACCAGGCGCAGGCAGATTGACCTGTTTTTCTCTCGGTCTCCTCACCCGTCCGAGCCAGAGGAGGTGCGGCCCTGCGCTCAGACCTGTGTCCACCAGACACCCCAGGGCTCTGGCGGGCTGAGACGCTCCCATCTGCCTGGGCCCAGCGGCCCAGGTGTCCACCCCTCCCCCCACACCAACGGCCCCAGCGCTGCCCCTTCAGAAAGCACCTGCTGCTCCAGCTGCAGTTTTCCTGCCGGGCTGCCCTCTGCTGGGGCTGCTGCCACTGGCCAGCGCAGAGAACGGGCGCTGCCTTCCACCAGCATGGCGCTGCCAGTCCCTGAGCACGGCAGCCGGGTCCTCTTCAGCAGGTGAGCGGACCAGCAATCCCTGAAGGGCTGGTGTCTTCGGGGCAGAATGGCAGAGGGACTGTCCCTGAGGCTCCTACACCCTTTACGTCCGTTAAGCCTAGAAAGCCCCTGCCAGCTCCACTGCCCAGGAGAGACTCGGAGCGCTCTGAATGTTGGGCCGAGAACAGCTTGATGTTGGAAGCCAAAGTGCCTTTCCAGAAAGTGCCTGCTGTTTCCACCGCGGTTTCCCAGCGGCCTCTCACTTCAGCCGTCCACTCGTGGACTGATGGGAGCGAAGGGATAGCGTGCGTCTTCTCCCCCACGGTGAGGAGCTGGAGCTCCGTGAGTGGACCCACAGCCACCCACTCGGGCCTCGGCTCCCGCCACGGCCGCTGGGCCTCAGCCCCTCTGACACTGAACCCACTGCGCCTGCCCCTCTGTCCCCCGCGTCCAGCACTTCCCCTCCGCGGTCCCCGGGGCCGCCGCTCCTCACCCCAGTCTCACGCGGCTCGTCTGCCACAGGCCTCGCTCGGCTCCAAGCAGGTCACAGCCAGCGTCCGGCCACCCCACGCCTCAGCCACGACTGCGCTCCCGGCTGGTGACCACGGAGCCCCAGTGACCCTCGATACTGCCAGGCTGTCCCAGGAAGCCGTCCCACGGCCCTCTTCTCCAGGACGCCCTCTCCGCTCCTGCCAGCAGGTGGCCACCCTCTTGCCACTTCCTCCCAGCATGCCTGCCGAGGGCCCACGTCCTCACCTGCCGCCCGGTGCGGGACAAGCCTCCACCCAGGGCTGCCTTTCTCTGTTTCCGGCACCCGGCAGGCACACGTGCTGCAAATGCGCCCCTCCTAACCACAGGTCCCCTTCAGCACCCAGGGGGCCCCTCCCCGGGGCGCCCTCTACAGGAGAGCCGTGTGGGCCCTGACCCCACGGGCCCCTGGTTTCTGAAACCGGGGCCCAGTCAGACGCCCCTCCCCCACGCACCAGCTCGCTGGTAGCCAAAGCCAGCGCCCCTTCCGCTTCCCCTTGTTGGCCGGCCAACACCCTAGTCTAGCTGATCACCTTTCATCCTCAAAACACCCCATCTGGCTGCGGGACCCAAGGCTCGGCCAGTTTTCTGCTTCCACAGTCCCCTCCGCTGCTCCGACCCCTGCCCTCCAGGTGGAGCCCATGTTTGCCAGCTGGATCTCAGTGGAGGGGAACGTGGGTGTGTATCTACCACAAATTCTGCTGCTACAAGCGAGGTGTATCATGCGATGTACTGGCTGTCACATGATATACATCGCTCTTTGCCGTAAGATGGGAAGCAAATTCCACCCAGCCCATTCATTGTAACTGTAGCCAACCTGCAGAGCAGTGGAGCTGGATAATTATTTAACAAGCGTATCGCATCCCAACCCTGCTCACTTTTCTCCCAGCCCACATCACACCGCGAGCGCTGGGGTGTGACACGAACACAGGTCCACATTTCTGCTGCCGTTCCCAAGGGGGATTAAAAAAAGACCGATACACGTTTAAGGTTCTCTTGCGTTAACGTTTCTCAATCACGTTCTTAAGGCCGGACGATCAGAAGAACAGTCGACAATCAACAGCCTGCTTTGTAGGCTCTGCCAACTTTCGTGGCATAAACGACCGCGCTCTGCCTGGTTTTAAGTTCCCAGCCCCACACCCAGCGAGCTCAGCTGCGGAGAGGGGAGACGGCTAACAGCAGCCTATTACTTCACCGATTCCATCATGCACAAAAAATGATGAGGAAGTGTTTTCTGTACTTGGCACCTTTGCCTAAGGCTCTCCGACTTCCCCACCCTGGACGGTCCCCCTCGGTGTCCCGTGCTCTACTGTCCTCGCCGCCGTCGGTCCGTGCACGCGGCCCTTGGCCCTCCCAGGAGCCCGTTGGCCGGCGGAACCCGGGGGAGTTTGTGCCTGCTGCCGCCAGGCCGGGCGCCATACTGGATGCGCTGACTTCGGATGTTCTGATGGGTTTGTGGGGACCCGGCCCCGACTCCGGCTCAGGACCCCATCCCGCGTCCCCTCGGCCCCTCCCACCGCCGGGCTCGCGTCCCTGCTCCTCCTCCGCCTGCGGCCCGTGCGTGCCGCTCCAGTGTCTACAGCGTGCCGGCCCTCGTCCTTCTCGGAGAGGTCGGAGTGATGCCGGAACCGTGCCCGTCCCAGGCCCTGCCGCTCATAGCCTGCCAGCCGCCCGTCTCCCCGCTTCCTCTCCTTCTCTCCAAGAAGCTGCAAACATGCCCAGGGAGGCCCTGGAGAGCGGGGTGCTGAGCGGGGCGGGGACCCACGTCCCAGGAGAAGCTGGATGTGAGCCCAGGGCCCCCAGCGGGGTAGCTTAGCCCCCCAGGGGCTGCCACCCCGGACACAGCAGGGCGAGGGAGCCGTCCTCACATGGGGCAAAGGTGGCCGCCTCCGGGTCCCAGCCCTGGAGCCACAGCTCTCTCTGCAGTCTTGGCCGGAGTCATGATAATGGGAGGACAGCACTGCCGCGGCACAGCCCTCCAGCCTCTGCGCGTGGGTCAGCTTCCTCCACCCCAAGCGGATTCGGTTCCTCGAGCTGCTGGGGTGCCGGACTCCTGTACTCCCCGACCCCACATCCTCACCCCGCCACCTGCAGGTGCCGGGTGAAGCACAGGCGGGGGTGGCCCTACAGTGGCAGAGGAGGGGCAGAGCCTGGGGCCACCAGCCCTGGGTGGGGCCTGCCCTAGCCCCTCAGCGCCCAGGCCTGGGGAAACAGTCCTGGCTGCCCCCAAACTCAGGGTCAAGTGCAGTGGCGCGTTGGGGAAGAAAAGGACCGTGCTCCTGACCACAACGGGGTCCCTGCCCCTGCGTCATCCTCGTCACCCACCACTTCCGTTGTTCTGCTGAGGACCCACCCACCCCTGCCAATGCCACCTGCTCTGGAGCCCCTGTGCGCCCCGTGTGGGGCGTGGCCTCCCTGCCCACCTCTGAGACGCGGATAGAACACGAAGGGCCACTTCTAGGGGGCGCGGTAGGTGCAGGAGGGGATGCAGTTAAAGCGTAGCCCGTCCTAGGGCCAGGCACGCGCTTCCCAGAGCCCCCAGCCGCCCTCCCGCACCGGCCAGGACCCCTGTTTCTTCCCTCTGACTGCTCCCAGCCTCTGTGGCACCCCGGCCCAAATCCAGCCTGACTCACCCCGCCCCACCCCCACCCCTACCCAGCTCTGAAGGTCAGCACGTCCAGAATCTCCCAAAGGTGGCCGAGGGCAGGACGCGGTGGTGAGATCACCGTAATCCCAGTGCTTTGGCAAGGTGGGCGCCCACCTGTGGTCCCGGCACGGGGTGGCATGGCCCACAGGCACTGTCTGCCACAGTACACTTGGCTTTCCACACCCATGTTCTCCTCTGTCGTTCACCACAGCTGCCCAGGGAAGGGCTGTGCCCCCAGTTGGCTGATGAAGACATCTCAGATTGGCTCGGGAACCTTCCTCCGGACTTGAGGCTGGCAGAGGGGACAGAGCAGCAGCTCTGCCTTCTCTCGTGGGCTTCCCTGACCAGTTCTATGTGCCCTGAAAATGCCTGTCGGGCTGGAAGGAGGAGATGGTTGGAAGGGTGCAGAAGGGGGCACGAAGATGTCCAACTGCGTGGCCCAGTTCCCCGGAAGCTCCTCGGGAGGCCTGGGGTGGCCTGATGCCGTGGGGCCTTGTAGGCGGGAAGACAGATTTCTGGCCCTCACTTGGGCACTCTGACCTTGCAGTGGCAAGATGAGCACAGCCAGCAGGGTGGCACCTATGATCTGGTGATCGCCCCCTGCCCTAGGACGGCAGGACGTGCACACGTGCTGGCCAGAGGGTGATGAGAGGTCGCCATCCTGGCTTCTGGGCTGGAATGCTTCCCGTGACAAGCAGCTCGTCTCCACCCCTCCCTGCTTTGACAGCTCCGGCAGTCAGAAAGTCCTCCCTTTTGCCTGACTACAACCTTCCCCTCCGAAGCTTCCACCCAGGGGCTCAGCAGGCCGCGCCCCGCCTCAGGGACTACGAGGGTCACCAGCCGGTCTCTGCCTTCCGCCTACAGCTTGGACACCGCCAGCCTCTGGGGATAGGAGCTGGGCATGTGTGTCGGGACTGGGACCAATGTACCCTCGGGCACAGCGTCAGAACACTGTGCCAGGGGTGGGGCAGGGGCTCCGAACAATCCAGAAGTGAAGGGCAGGGGCGAGGAGCCACCAGGTCCCAGCAGCTCCCGGTGTGCCAGAGCTCCTGGGCTTGACGTTTTGTGGGCCGAAGCCAGAGGAGACGCCACAGCCCCGCCAGCTTGCCCCGGCAAGTCCCTGCCGTGCAGCCAGCTCCACTGGCAGCTGGGCCAGGCGCTGAGAATGAGGCTCCAGCCCCACAGCGCAGGCACCCACCCCAGCTCCTGTGTCCTGGGCCCAGGACTGCAGAGAGGAAAGGCCACCGGCCCGAAGGCCCCCAGGCCCCAAAGACCACAGAATTCTTACTCTACCTCTGTGCCACTGAACAGCCAAGTTACCTCCCCCACTTTACAGAGCAGGACTAACATATAGGCAGCAGGCACAGCGGGCACAGCGTCGGAGTCGGGGTTCACCCTGAAGATCATGCACCCCCTCATCCCCACTATGCCCCCACGCTGACCCAGAGAGTTCCCAGACGACAGTCTCAGTATCGGGCTCCAGATCCCGGAGTCAGGCGGACCCGGGTTCAAATCCAGCCCAGCATCTGTGGGGCTGAGATCCTCTTCCTGAGTGCGGCTCCCAGTGCCCCCAGCAGACCTTTGCTCAGAAGTCTGGCACCACACAGGCCACAGCCGGTGCCGCGTCCTTTCCCTCCAGCTCCTGATCACTGATCGTGCGTGCCGCGCACCCTGCCTCTAGGCCAGGGGGCCACACCCAGGGACGCCAGAAACTGGCCAAGCCCTCTCTCGAATGAGCCCTGCCCACCCAGGCACAGGGTAGAAGGGGACAGCTGCCCCTCACTGGCCTCCCGGCAGAGGCCCTGAGCCGGGCCAGGCCATCCTGACAGAAAGGGCCCCGAGCCCGGAGCAGCCCCGCCAGTCCCCGCCCCCCTGTGCTCTGTGGGTTATGAAGTTCCGCATCTGTACAGTGGAGGAAATGAAGGTGCCGCCTGCACAGTGCGGACAATAGCTGATGTCAGCGCCCCCGCGTGGGAGAAAACAGGCTCAGGGAGGCTCAGCAGCCGGCCGAGGTCACGCGGCCCGTGAGGACCAGCCGGGCCCCGCCGGCCTCAGGTCGCCCTGCTCTTGGCAGCCATGGAGTCGGCCCTCCCACATCGAGGACCCCAGCCCAGGGTGCCTCTCGGGCACAGCCTGCTTTCTTCCTCCCTGGGGGCTGCAGGCTCGGTGCCAGCCAGGTCAGCCCACACTGCCAAGTGTGCCCGCTTCGCCCGCACAGACTGGAGACTTGGAGGGGACAGGGGTCGGGACGCGGCAGGGCCTCGAATGTGGCCAGGACGGTGCCGGAGGCCGTTCCTGCCCAGCGGGACAAGCCTTCTGCTCGGGGCCGCTCTGAGTTCGGAAGCGCAGCTTCCCCAGTGCCAGTCCAAGGGCTGGTGCCCGGATGGCGGCGTGTGGCACATCAGCTTTCTGCTCACAGCTGGGCTCCCTCCGGGCATTCGGATTTGCGGCTCCTTCCAGCACCCTCTGGGCGGCACGGCCTGGCAGAGCGACACCCCCACAGAGAGGAGCAAGAGACTCCTGTGCACAGAGCGGCAGAGAAGACGGGCGGGGAGGCTGCGTCCCTCACTCCTTGGGCCTCCAGGCTCCTCCTGGGGTCCAAGCAAGAGCCGCCTGGCTGATCCTGGCCCGCCTGCCCAGGAAGGGCGGGGAGGGGGGACTGGGCCGGGCAGGGGAGACAGGCATCCAAAGCCCCCCCACCCCGAGAAGGGGAGAGGGGTATGGGGTGAAGAGGCGGGGCTGCCATCCTGTCCAGAAGGCGGCTAGCAAGGGACCCAGGGAAGCGGGGACGTCATGGAACCGGGGGTCAGACCTCTGAGAATAACCAGATCAGACACCTCAGGGCCCAGCATTCTCTTATGCCCACTGTGGTCCACCAGCCCTCAAACTTCAGCTGGCAAACAAGGCCGGAGGAGAGGAGAGGGTGTCCCAGGCTGGCGCTCACTGGGCATTGGGATTAGTGTCGGCTCCAGTCCTGTAATTACCCCCAGGGAGCCCAATTAAGCTTCACTGTGGCTCCTCCACATTCAAAGCACTCATTACTCGGAGTAAACACCAGGAAGGCACCCGCCGCACAGCTCCGCGGTGCCCGTGCCATCTGCGGTTTATGAAACACGGGAGCCCTTGCCCGGCCCTCTGTGGTGCATGCGGCCTCTGTCTCGCCCTCGGCAGCCACGGCGCTCTCCCTGCTGGGCCTGCTGTGTCCCAGGGCTTTGCAGGCTGAGGAGGACTCGGGAGAAATGCCACAGGGAGCCCCCAGCGCCTGTCCAGCCAGCCTTCTCCATCCCAAAGGGCAAACGTGTGCCAGGCCTCTGGCTTTGAACCCTGGTTCGGGGCTGAGTGGGCAAGGGACGCATGCCGGGCCAGAAATGGGTTCCCCATGATGCCCAGCGCCACTTTATTGACCTGAGCCTTGGGGTCCACCTGAAATCCCCAGGCGAGAGCAGGGTGGAAGGACAGTCTGAGCCAGGGAGGCGAGCCGGCCCCTGGCTGTACAGTCAGTGCTGAGCTGGCTCACCGAGCGGGCAAAGGGCTGGAATCTATGGCACGTGCTGAATCAGGGGAGCCCCAAGGCTTCCTCCGGCTGGGTTACCCCAGCCACGCAATTATCTCAAACACAGCCATCTCTCCAAATGGCCAGTCCATGCAGCCCCCGGGAGGTGAGTCACTTCCTGTGATGTCACCTTGCCCACCACCTGCCTGAGCGCCCAGACTCCGGGACCAGCATACTGTCTGGGCAGCTTTCCTGCTCCTACCAGCGAGGCCGATCACAAAGCCCCCGCTTGGCCTCAGGTGGAGCCAAGATCCTGGCAAGTGGGCGAGGTGGGCCCGAGTTCATCCGCCATCACCAAGTGCAGCCATCCGCCCGGGCCGCCAGCGCTTCCAGGTGGACACCTCCCGGTCCTGGCTCCTGTCCACCACACGCTCACCAGCAGGCCCAGCCCTGGTTTGCTCCTAGCATCTGACCAGGTGCCCCACACCCAGGGTGGCGCTCTCCGTCAGTGTCAGGCAGAGAGCGGTCTCTGCCACCCCCAAGCACTTCCTGCATGCTCGCCCGGCCCGGGAGATCGGAGGCCTTGGTGTCCCCCACCACCTCTGAGGAGCAACAGAAAGAGCAGACCCCGGGCCCCGCCTCAGACCCCCAGAGCTGGGAGCACTTCCCCTGCCGGGACCCCCACCAAACAGCGGGGTGGTCTCACGTCTCTCCCAGGTCCACTGAGCTCTGTGCTATTGTCACCCGCAGAGACAGAGTCAGAAAAGGACAGCAGCTTGCCCGGGGTCGCACAGCTGTGCGTGAGCAGAGCCAGGATGGGATGAACCCGTCCGTCTGCAGAGCCTGGGGCTTTCCTTCCACGCCGACCTGCAGAGGGACCCGGCCCCTCCTCAGGTTCAGACGAGAAGCCCAGAGAGGGCCGGCGCCTCGGCAGTGAGTCGGAGACAACTAGAGCTGGAACTGAGGTTTCCTGGCTCCCCGTCAAACGCTTCTGGCCTTAGTGGCACAGCAAAAGGTCCAAGGTTCTAAAGGGACGTTCCGGAAACAACCATGGCCTTGGAGAGCAGGGCCTGGCACCTTATAGGTGGGGTTTCGAGGACACCGGCCTGTCCTGGGTGTTAAAGTAAGACGCCAGGTGTGATCCAGGATCTCTACTTACAGCACAGCCTCGCTAAGCAGCAGATTTTTGTGCTTTAAGTAGGTCCCATGTGATACACTAAAAAAAAAAGTCACTGAAGACTGGAGGTACAAACGATGGAACACTTGCTCAGCATGCACAAGACCCTAGCTAGGTTCAGTCTCTAGCACCAGCCAGGTGTGGTGGTGCACACCTGTAATTCCGGCACTTGGGAGGCTGAGGCAGGAGGATCACTGTGAGTTTGAGGCCAGGCTGGCTATATAGTGAGTTCAAGTCCAGCCTGAGCTCATAGTGAGACCTTGTCTCAATAAACAAACTAAATTTCCAGCGTCACATGTGCATACACACACATATAAACTCTGTCTGAAATACAAGGTTCACTAGGCATTCTGTATTCCTCAGTGAGTCTGGTGGCCCTGTGCTGAAGGGGCATGGAAAAGCAGAATCTCCTTAGCGTCAAGGTCTGACCCACAGGGTTCCTGGCTTTTCCTCCCGTCTGATCGCTCAGGCCCAGGCCAGTGACCAGGAGAGGAACAGGGAAAGGCCGTGGGGAAGCGGGGTCCAGCACTGGCTCACCAGGCTGGGCAAGGACAGGGGCCGAGACCCAAGAAGGAGGACACTCAGGTCCAGGGGGCACGGGCCCCAGCGCCTTCTGGAGGGGACCCCAGCCTGAGATCCTCCCCACAGAGGGCTCAGCCCCACTGCTCCAGCCAGCGTGGAATCCACACTCTGTCAAGTCTAACTCCTCAGGGCCAAGTGGGGAAACTGAGGCTGGTTCAGGTTCCTGAGTTCCCGCTGGAGAGAGCCAGGCTGGGCAGAGGCGGGCCCCGGAGGAGCTGAAGCTATGGCTGCCTCCCTCCCCGTCATCATGGCCACAGTCACAACCCTCATCGTCGCCACCAGGGTCAGCACTGTCATGGCGGCCTCGCGCTCTGCCCCAGAGTACCGCTCAGATCAAGCCCTGAGTTTCCCTCGCTTCTCCCTGCCGGGTCACCCAGCTCCTGGCTGGGCTCAGGGTCGAGCGGGCCTCGAGCAGGAGTCGGGAGACGGGGAGGCGGGGGAGGCCGGCCCGCCCGTCCCAGACCACTCTCCCGTGCACAGCGCAACACAGGCTGGATCCGAGCCCGGACCCAGGAACCAGAGTCCCGGGGCCGGCGGCCGGTGTCCCGACCCCAGTGCCCAGCAGCCGGGCCCGGCGCCCCTGGCCAGAGCCGACCCCTGCCGTCCCCGCTGTCGAGCTTCCTCCTGCTGCACCCTCGCCCTCCACCAGCCCCGGCCCTCACCTGCGGAAGAGCACCAGCATCTCAGCGCCCACCACACACACGGCGTAGGTGGGCCTCTTCAGGGACAGCTGCACGGCTCGCCGCGGCGCCATCCTGCCCCTGCTCGCACCTCCGAGGGCAGCTCTGGCACCCGGTGCCTGCACGCCCGACTCCCCGGCTCCCCTCGGGCACCCGGGCACCAGGAAGGAGTGTGAATTCTGACGGCCAGTGCTGCCCTCCGCCCTTTTAATTCCCCGGTAACCTGGCTAACCTGCCCGAGCCCCGTCTCCACCTCCTGGCTCCGCGCCCCGCCCTCCTCGCTCCCTCCCCGCTGTCAGCCCCAGGCCCGCGGAGGAGGGGCTGCAGCCTCTGGCCAATGGAGAAGGGGGCTTCCCGGGGCCCGGGGTGGAGCCGGCTCCGGCGGCCCCTGCCCCCACCCGTGGCTTAGCCTCCGTGCACAGACTCCGTGGCCGAACCCACACCCACGCTGTCAGCGTTTCCGGGCTGACGCTGTGCCCCGTGCCAGCGAAGCAGGTGCAGATCGTACCTTCTGGGCTGAGGTCAGGCGGCACCTGAAGCTCAGCGGAGCCGGATGGGAAATGTGATCATGGCGCAGACACTGATTTGATTTTGCCATTGATTCTGGAGCGCTCCTTCTCACTGACACACCCCCGAGGTGCCAGGTTACCCCGTGGAGGGAGTGAACGGCACTTCAGGATGGCTCTTCTTTTACCCCTGCCCCAGCCCCAGTTAACCAGGACCTGAGCTGTTTTATGTATTAACGTTCTTCGACATAAACCCCTTCCTTATGTATGGGATATAATAGGAAATATAAAAAGTAGATTCCTAAAGAGCACATGAGATGTGTCCCTTAGAGAAGACTAGATGGATGGATGGGCTGATAGAAAGAGGAAGGAAGAAGGCAGGCAGGTGGGTCAGCAAAGAACTGTCTGTAGAGACAGTGACAGGAGTGTCTGGGTTCAAATCCTGGCTCCGCTCTCAAGACCACCCACAGCCATCAAGTTATTTAGCCTCAGAGACTCAGTTTCCCCGTGTGTCAGACGGCCGCTGTGACTGTAGGATCGGTCCCACTGGGCCAGTAGGAGACGACACTGGCTTCCTGCGAGAAGCTGCCCAAACCTATGCGGAGCACCGGCCACGATTCCTGAGTCCTCCCTTGACCAGAGAGCGAACAGCCTCAGGCCGCACTGCCAGCAGGTGGCTGGGCCGTAGCTTGGTCCCTGACTCACCGTGCTGTATGGCAGAAACCAGTCTTGGTGGGCACCCTGGGCAGCCAGAGAGGAGGGAACGCGGCCGGGAGCTGGAGAGAGGCGCCCGGGTCCTTCTCGGGCCTGTGCTGCGGGCACTTGTGCCGTTTCATTCGCTCGCTCCAAGAGTGTTTGCTGGGCCACATGGGAGCTACCCTGGGCGCCCAAAGCCAGCCGGGGCCCGCGCTCAGGACCTTGGCCGATGGGGTGCTGAGACGAACACACCCACCAGCCAGGCCCAGTGAGTGAAGGGGCCACCATTGGCCAGTGCCCAAGGGCTCCTCGGACTTCCGGGGCCACAGCGCCTCGGTCCCAAGGGTGGCAGAGAAGCGGTACGAAGTGGTTGGATTCTGCACCGACTCTGAAGGACAGACAGAGGCGTGTGCTGGGGAGGGGCACTGAGGGTAACTGAAGCGTTCTGGGCCCCCCAGCAATGAGGATGGCATCAGAGGGCAGGAGAAGCAGGGCGCTGGCCAGTAGCTCACCGTTCTGGTTGGGCTCACCGGCCCCCAGAGGCTGCGAGGCTTTGGTGTGGAGACAGGCGGTCTCAGGTCTCAGGGCAGTACTGCCGCGTGTCGGGCACCAGGGTGACTGAGGCTCAGGACCCCTCCTCAGCGGGGCCTCTCCACGTCAGGTGGCCACTGTGCAGACGGGCCAGGGTCCCAAGAACCAGAAGCCGCATCGGGCCTGAGAGTGGGAGCAAAGGGCACCACCCCCCGGGGGAACTCGGGTCTACAGCCCTGCCTCGAGGAGCGCCTTGCCCGCCTAGGAAATGGGGAAAATCAAACTGGCATAAACATAACATGATTATTTCCATTTTGAAGATCTTTCTGGAGCAATCTGATTGCAAATGTTGTTAATCTGCCAAGTCCATTACATCCGAAGGCACAAGGCTAAGTTGAGGTTCGGGCTACAGACACAGAAGGGGGCAAAAGAGCATTTCAGGATGGCACTCCTGTCACCCCTGCCCAGAGCCAGTCAGCTGGCCCCCGAGCCACTCACTGTGTTTAACAGCATTCACCGAAAACACCTGACCATGCCACACTGACCGTCATGGCGAGCATAAGCAGCAGGTCCCCAGGGAGCACAGGGCCATGTTCCCATTAGAGAAGACCTGATGGATGGATGGATGGATGTCAGTGGGTGGATGGAGGGACAGACAGACAGACAGGCAGGCAGGCAGGTAGGTAGGTAAGACTAGATAGGTAGATGGGTAAGCGGAAGGGTGGAGGGTGGATGGATGGATGGATAGATGGATAGATGGGTGGATAGATGGGTGGGCAAAAGGGTGAGTGGGTGGCTGGATGTGAGTGGGTGGATGGAGGGAAAGAGACAGATAGATGGGTAGACGGATGAGTGGAAGGGTGGGTGGTTGGATGGATGGATGGGTGGGTGGATGGATGGATGGATGGATGGATGGATGGATGGATGGATGG
>PVIC010037819.1:0-17899 GCA_004025085.1 Thryonomys swinderianus | reverse complement strand
ACTGCTCCTGTGGACCCTCGGCAGTGCCCGTCCTCTCAGGGCTGGCTCGTGCTGTGGGTGCCAAGGGGGAGCAGAGCTTACTGTCCCTCCCTCTGACTGGGACAGGTCTTTCCTGTGGGGGCTTTAGAGGGCTCAGGGCTCCCTGAGAGGACTCACGGCCCACCCCTCCCCACAGCTGCCTCAAACAGCACTGTCCTCCCGGCAGAGCATGGGACTGGCTGCTGTGCGGCCCCTTCCTCCGGTGCCCAGCATCGTGCTCTCCTTCCTGGGGACTCCAGCACAGGCGGAGGAGTGGCTCGCCTGGTCCCTCGAGTCGCCTCCCACCATCTCGGGAGAACCTGGGAAGTGGCAGGTCCCATCCATCATGTCCTAAGTACCTCCAGCTCTGAGGACAAGGACTCACTGAAGAGACTGAAAGTGCCAACAGCCAAATCCACTTTCTCGGTAGCTTGGCAAGGGGGAAATGTGGTCTTCATTCTAAGTGGACTTCAGTTTGAAGGATGAGATGGAAGTGAGAAGACACACTGCAATTTTTCTTAGGGAAAAATCCCTTTCTGTCAGGGGGCTAGATTCGTTTCCTCCAAGTAGCCCCCGTTTTCAGGCTGTTCTTCAGGCCTCCAGAGGCCCTGCACCCCGAGAGTGAGTGCCCTGCCCCCAGGTGCAGCAACCCTCTCAACCCATTGGCCTCTGTCATACCCTTCTGCCGTGATGTTCTTGCCGTGGAACCAGCTGGCCATGGACTAATCTCCTCAAACCATGAGCTAAACTAAGCCTTTGCTCCTTTAAGTTGTGAGTGTTGAGTATTGTGTCCAGCAAAGAGAAAGATGAATCCTACAAGTACTTGGTTAAAGCAGACCCAGGAAACTAAGACTGGTCCCAAATGGAGTCTGGGGCCAGCAAAGGCTCTTACATCCACCTTTGTCCTGCCACACAGTATAACTGGAGGCTCTGGGCACATCCTTGTGTGGCTTCCACGGTGGTAGCTTCCCCTTTTGCTGCTGGGAGTGTTATCTTTGTTCCAGAGTCTTCTTGAACTCTACCCTCATGATGGATCCCTGCAGCTGACATTGCAGCGTTGTCATGATCACGACCAGGTGCTCGTCCCTCGTGTCCTCAAGCTTGGCTGGGACGCCCACCTGGAAACACACCTGGGGTCTGAGGCACTGGCCTGACAAAAGCCCAGCTGTCACCCAAAGGCAAACACTTGGAGAAGTTTTGAACCAAAGACCAGTAGGGGCTTTGAAAGTTCAGAGATCCTATCTGCTGCTGTGTGGGGATTCTGGGAACCCAGTGGATTCTGGACTCAACCATGTCCCTGAGCTAGGTCACCCTGAACACATTTCATCTCTCAGAGGCCCAGTTCCTCCTCTGCAGAATGAGGGTGCTGATCCCTCCCTCAAGGGGTTGCTATAGGATTAAATGAGATAATGGCTGGAAAAGTGTTGCAAGTACCCAAGTAAAACACAGTGGATCACTGTACAGCATAGTGTTTGCTCTGCACCTAGGGCAACAAGGGTTACCTCTTTTCCTACCTAGTAAAGTTAGTTTAGTCAGTCATTGCATGCTGGTCCCATGGATCTGGTTGTGGTAAAAGGGTCTCAAACGGGAGGAGGCTTGAATTTTCCCATAAAAAAGACAGTCTCGGGCCGGAGATTTAGCTCAGTGGTTCCAGCACCTGCCTCGCAAGCGCAAGATCCTGAGTTCGATCCCAGTAACCACATACAATGCTGGGCGAGCTGACTCATGCCCACCAGCCATCAATAGCACATACCACAGTGCCGGGCGTGGTGGTTCACGCCTATAATCCCAGTACTTGGAAGGCAGAGGCAGGAGGATTGCTGAGTTCGAGGCTTGCCTGGGCTACACAGTGAGCTCAGGGCCAGCCTGAACTACAAAGTGAGACCCTGTCTCAAAAAAAAAAAAAAAAAAAAAAAAGACAGTCTTACCACTACTAGACCCTCAGGCTTCTAGCCATGGTGTGCGAGGCTCCAGGAATCGAAGGCCAGCTTCACAAGGTATATATGACAGAGCTGGAAATGTGCAGTTCAGAGAAGTGCAAATTAGGGTCGCAAGATTCAGTCTGTGACTCCGAAACCCCTGCAATATTTAAGACATCTGATAAAACAAATACTGGCAAGGATGTGGATCAAGGTGTGTGAGTACGTGTGTGTTGCTACAAAATTTTTTGAAATAGTCTGGCATTCCCTCATGAAGCCGGATGCTGGGACACCTACCACAGCAACCTCTGTCCTTGTCCTAGGTATTGCCCATGTCATATATCATATGCACATCACACCTGCCCAGATGGCTTTTGAGAGATGCTGATGCCTAACCAGGTGTGGCGGTGCATGCCTACAATCCCAGCCTTCAGGAGGCTAAGCAGGGGGATCATAAGTTCAAACCCAGGCCGGGTGACTTAGTGAGACCTGTCTCAAAATAAAAAACAAAGGCCAGCACCTGGCTGACAGGGACAAGGTCCTGAGTTTGCTTCCAGGTAACAAAACAAAACAAAATTAAAAAATAAATAGGAGTAGGGCTATAGTCCTGTGTGAAGACCCTGGGTTCAGTCCCTTCTCTATCTGTCTCTCTGTCTCTCTGTCTCTGTCTCTGTCTCTGTCTCTGTCTGTCTCTCTCTCTCTCTCTCTCACACACACACACACACACACACACACACATGCACGTGCACGCATGCTCTACTCTACCTCCAACAAAATTCCTCCCAAGGCGCTAGACACCGCTGGGTAGAGAAGTTAGCCTTGGTGTCATAAGGAGTTTCTTTTTAAAATTTTGTCTTTTTCAAACATTTGCCTCAATCTTTCAACACAACTGGAACTGAGGTTTGGTTTTAGAGATAAACACACGGCTGGGGTGGGACCATAAAGGCAGCCTCAGGGACAGGACTATCCTGTTCTCTCTTGTACTCGGGGGGCAAAGCTGTCCCTAGTACTCCTGGGCCTTTTGCTGGACTTGAAGTGCCCAGCATAACTGTTGAACACCAGCAAGAAGCAGCCTGTGGGCCTTACCGGTCCCTGAAGCTGTCAGGTCTGGCTTCCCGGGCCGCGCGACGCCTGCTAACCAATCCTTCCTGGCTCTGAGATGTTGGGCACCCACTTCCACCCGCTCGCCAGGCTTTCTCAAGTTTCCCATCTGTCAAAAGTGGGCGGAGAAAGGATGGCAAGCTCTCCCCAGCTCAAATATTCAAGGATTCCGTGACAAGACCTCAAGTGTCCTCTGTGAGCCAGTCTAGCGACACACGGCACATCTTCACTGTATGGGAGGTCAAAACAGTCATGTCTGTGTAACAATTCTGAATACCCAGTTGTTGTAGAGCAAGCTCCGGGGTGCCAGGGACTTATCCTGTTCTCTTCACTGTATGTCCTGGAGCCTAGAAGCCTGTCTGGCACATAGTAGGTGTTCTGGGAATATTTCCAGTGTTGAGATGCAGCGGAGGCATAGGCACTCTGGGAATTTCCACACGAAGGCCTACATCCTGCATGAGCCTCGGGAGGTAGGGGATCTGTTCCCCTAGCAGCCTTGGAGTCTCGCACTCCTGGATGCCAACCCATGTTGCTCTCACGTTATCCTCGTTGTCCTGTTGGGGTGCAGTCTGGTGAGGCAACTCTAGATGGACACCTTGCACCTTGTCTAGCGGCCCTTACAATCCTGCCCTACAGGACTGTTTGCTTCTTCCTGGTAGACCAGGAAATGGGACAGACACAGGGTGGCCCAGGCTCTGTGAGTCAGGATCAGGAGGCCGATCTGTCTGAGTCAGCCCCGACTCACAGCCAGTGCAAGGCTTGGGATTCACTGTGTGGGTGAGCTGGCATTACAGGGGTTCATTTGCCCAGGCCCCACCCACACAGAGCACCATGCCCATCAGCTCCAGCACCTTCAGTCTGACTAGCTCTTGCAATTCTCAGAAACAGGCCTAGACAGGACTAAGAAATATCTTACCATTGATTACCACTCTGTGCTGAGCTAGGTTCTGTCACCCTAATATCACAAGAAGGGCATTATTAGCTCCAACTTTTCAGAGAAGGAAACTGAGGTTCTCAGCAGCTGAGGTACTGGCCTCTGGCTGTGCTGGAATTCAAACTCAACAGCCCACTTTGGGGCAGCACCAAGTGCGTGTAGGGAGGGGACACTCATCAGAAGACCCTACCTCAGTGTGTCCAACTTGGTATTCATTTGTGTCCAGGTCAGTGGCTGCAAGAAGCAGCTCTGAGGCTTTTCTATTGTCCACAGGCCTTGAGGACTCACACTGGGGTTCAGCACTTGGTACCTGATGGGAGTGAGGACTACCAGTCATGGTGTATCCAAGCTTGCAGTGCACAAAATACAACCACACAGTTGTCCAGAAGCTTTTTTCCTTCCATACTGACATTTAACCCCAGGAGTTCTCTGCCACTGAGTTACATCTCTGGCCCTTCTTGTAAATTTTTTGGACAAGGTCTTGCTAAGTTACCTAGATTGGCCTTGCACTTGTGATCCTCCTGCTTCCCAAGTGGCTCAGATCACAGGCTGGACCACAGCACTAAACAATCCTCTGATCTTTGAGGGGGGGTCTTCAAAACAAGGATTAGATATGAAGTACAGATTCTCACAGTAGTCAAGGCAGACTAAAGGGAAGCTTTGGTGTAAAGGCTACAGCTTGAAGGTGAATGTTCCTGGGGGTTCTGGGAGGAGACATTCTGAGAAATGAAGAAACATAAGTCCATTTCCTCTTGGTAGAGCTAGGAGTACAGAGAAAGTACAGGCCCGAGCACAGGAGAATACTTTCTTGTTTTGACCTGTTAGCAGCCCCCTTTATGATCTGGGCCACATCTTCTCTGAGGATTTCAAGGTAATATCTACAGACCCTGCCCCCCCATACTGGGGATTGAACCTAGGGCTTCGTGCATATTAGGCAAGCATTGTACCCCTGAGCTACATCCCTAAACTCTCTTTTCTTTTTAAATTTTATTTTGAGAGGGTCTCATCAAGTTGCCTAGGCTGAACTCAAACCTGCCATCCCCCTACCTGCCTCACCCATCCAGAGTACTGGGATTACAGGTGCACACCATCACACTTTGTTGATGGCATTTCTTCCTCCCTCAATCTATAGCCATTAGTTCTAGCAAGCGAGGGGTGTGGAAGGTGGTCTCTAAGATAGGAGTGTTAGTTTACTTTCTTGAGAAGCAGACGTTTGAGACGAGGATCAGAGTGCAAATAGTTTATTTGGTAGGTGGTGGGAAATGAACAGAAAACCAATAAAAGATAAATTATCAAGGCAGGTATCACAAGGGCCAAGTACAGCATAATGCCTTGGAGGGGGGTGGGGAGTATTTATACCATAGAAACTGGCAGATTTCCTACCAATAAGGGCTTCTTTCTGTCAGCCCTGAGGGCACTTGTTAAATGTTTACCAGCAGCTGCTTCCGAGAGTCGTGGAAAATGAACTCAGCATAGGTCCTCAGTGAGGACGAGGGAGATGAAGTATTTATACACCGGCTCTCCAGTTGAGAGCTATACCCCAGGAAGGCGTTAATTCTGGGACTTTGAGCCTGCCAGGCAAGAGCAAAGCAGGCTCCAACAGACAAAGAAATGCAGGTTCTGGCAGTTGAATGTTGAGCCAGAGAGTACTAAAGCACGGAGAGTGAGGCACTATTGATAGGGTGCTGCAGGCAGGGTTTTGGGGATGCCACTCACCTCTGTTTGAACTCGGTACCGCATCATCCACCACATCTGCCAAGATGTACACAATGGAGAGTCGCCGCTCTGGAACAGGACATGCCAGCTCCAGCTACCCAAGAAGGCTGAACAGAGTGCTTATGCTGTAGTCTATCTTTTCCTGTTGCTGCCCGGGGTCCCAGGTCCACCTTCTTCAGCCCAACCCATGCCCTAAAGCTCTTGTGAGTATAGTTTCTGGCTGGGTGGGCACAATTCTGCTTTAGAAAAGAGCTAGAATGTCATCTTTGACTAATCTATTCCTTGAGTCTCTCAGCCTTGGTTTGCCCTCATCAGCTCTGGCATTTAAAGGTGAACTTAACCTGGATCGAACCCTGCCTCTGTAGACTTCCAGAGTGTCCAGCGGGGAGACATGACCTCACAATGTGCCTGACTGCTTAAACCCACTGGGGACAATGCAGCGAACAAAATGGGTGTTGGTGCTGTGGAGGGTGGTCATCAGCTTGTTTAGCTGCTCCTGGAGTTGGAGGGAGAAGAATGTATACATACATACATATATAATAATATAGTTATAATATACTTATATATATATACTTATATAAATATATATATGTATATAATATATGTATGGAGAGAGACAGAGACAGAGCGAGAGAACAAGAGATTGAGACTCATCACAGATTTTGTTGAGTATCCATAATCAGAAGAGGTGTGTAGTTAGAGTTTAATTAAACATTAAAAAATGTTTCTAGTAATGCCCTTTGCAGGGGCAGTGACTAGCTTACAAGATTTATCAACCAAATCTTGGACTCAAGATCTTGGTCATTCATATCTTCATTTGTTACAGCTCTTCTGGTAGATGGGTTTCAGTCTGAAGATGATAAATTTGGACTGGACATTCTTTAAGGGTCTTTTATGTGTGATGGTCATATAATTCTGTGGGCTCTTCAGAAAGACAGACTCTCTGAGTTAGAGAAGCTCACAGGCAGAATGAAATCTCTCTGTCCTTGGCCATGAGGCAGTAGTCAGGCCATCACACTGGACCCAAAGTGGCCTCTGAGTAGCTCCTACCTACTTGATAAAAATCAGAGAGCATCATGAAGGAGGACCCTGTCTTTGGCTTTTTGCCTCCAGTTTAGGAAGAGCCGAGTATATTTTATCTCAGTCTCAGCGCAGGGCCAAACAGCCTAGTAAGTGCTCTGTGCCAAAGCACACACGTTGTCTCAGTTAAAATGGCTTTTCTTGGGAATAGGTGAGGTGAGACCCTCGCACCAGGGAAATGGGATCTACCAGGGGGTAGGAAAATGGGCTGGCTCTGGCATAAGTGCCAAAATGGGCCCTGGCCCCCTGAAGACTGTTTTAGAGCTGGCACAAAGTAACAAACTGCTCCCATAGCCTGAGGAAGAGGAAGAGTCCACAGATCGCTGAAGAACATGCATGTCGGTGAACTGTCTCTGAGCCTAAGTAGACTGGCAGTTTCCACCCCTGCCATTTCCCTGTGGACTGCATGACCAGCGTTGGGTAGGAGGCAGAGCTGTACTTAAGATCTGTCACAGACGACAGGAGGGGCACAAAACCAAGCACGGGGTATTTGGCTGTCAACTTTCCTAACCAGTGTCATTCCACCTGGAGGTGACACAGGCTCCATGATCAGCTGAGCTGACGGAGGCTCCCGGGACACAGTGACATCTTTCTGTTCTATTGCTGTATCATCCATGACCTACTGTGAGTCACTTGTCAGTCACTCATTCTTTCATTCACTCCTCACTCACTCATTCTCTCAACTCATCTGACAAGAGCTGAATGTGAGTTTTGCTTCTGTCTTCCTGGTTTGGCCATTAAAGAGCATCACCACAGGAAGATTGCATACACCAAAAAGCCAACCACACCCGGAGCTTCCTATTCTTTAAAGAGAATATCCAGGAGTCTCATACTTGATGTTTGGAACAAGCCCACCACTGTTTCATTCAGTGGGTCTTTGTTCTTTTCCAGCCAGCTGGAATGTTGAATCTTACCTAGAGGGAGGCAGATGCCGGTCAGTAAGTTGGGGGCATCCCTTCTCCTTTCCCGGTTCCACACCTGAAACCTCAGCCTATGGCTCTGTCCTGCTGTGAGATCCCAGGACCAACCTCCAGCCCATCTCCTGAGGCTTCTGTCCTTTTGCTCAAGAATTTGTGGTGTTTGGGATGGTCCTGAACCTCAATTTGAGCTGGACACCTCATTTTCTGCATTCCTGAGCATCTGGAGCTTGCCTGTCCTGGATACCTCATCTCTGAGCATTGCACATAAACCAGGACTCCACGGAGACCTTTTTCCAAGCTGAGAGCTTTTCTTGCACAGCCTGTTTCACTAGCCATACTGAACTTTCCTGACCCTCAAGTCTTCTTCTGCTCAGGTGGACTTGCTGTCAGTAAGTGGCCGGAGCTGATGGAATCCTGAGCTACATGAAGAAATTTCTGCAACAGTCTGAGGCCTCTCCTTGCTGAGAAATATACATCCTGTTTGCAACACTGTGAGATCATTGCCTGGAGGAATGGGAGTTCTGTCCATCCAGGATGGGGGGGGGGTCCATCTAGGTAGGGAATTGGACAGCCACTAATTTCTGTTTCCCATTTTTCCATATGGCCCTAGCTGCATGGCTAAGGGGGACGGGGCCTTCTAGATTCTTCTGCTGAGAATAAAGAACTGAGGAAAGCAGCCAAGAAGCCAAACCTTTCAGTGTACTATTTCCTGTTCAGCACATAGACATTGGTCACCTCAGCGCCCTATTTGAGGGCCTTCTTGGAAGAGCACAGGTACCATCTGGGTTTGAATGTACTATTGTTGTAAAGATGGAGCTCTTCTCATTGCACTGTGGCAAGGGCATGTGGTGCTGCAATTTGGCTCCAGGCCTGCTGTTTGCTCAAAGTATCGACCCAATCCATTTTGTGAGTAATTGGCATTGTTATCGTTGATGATATAAAATCCTGGCCCCAATGCCCAATGCAATCATGGCTTTCCTGACAGCATTGTCTTAAGGCTGCTGTTTCCCTGCAGTTAAATCCACAGAGGCTCAACAAACTCTGCTCGTAACAGGAGTGTCAGCACATACAGCATTACTGTAATCTCAAGGAAATCAAACACACTCTTGTAAGCTGGCTGGACAAACATTAGCTCCCCTATTAGTTACGCAAATAAAAGCTGAGTTCTAGCTATGCTTAATTTCCCCCTCTCCCAAGGACTACATTTGTCACAAGTGAAAAAGCTGCTCCATGGGTGTCACTGTCTTGGTTTGGCAGCTGCAAGCTATCAGAGGGAAAAGTTATTCAGTTGAGAGTAATTAATGGGCCTATTTTTTCATTTCTAAAATGGTGTCCTTTTTGGCTGAGACTGATTTCAGCCAACAAACTGAAGACCAATGACACTGGTCTGGCCCTGGCAGGTCTGATGGTGTGAATCACTAGCTACTTTCTAATGAGCATCCTTGGCTGGATTGCTTTAGAATTCTCAGGTGGAGAAATGCTGAGAAGGTTTGAGTTGGAGTTCATTTCGATTGCTGAGGACCCTGATGCATCACAGCCATGCTAGCTGGAGGCAGAATCCTCCAGAGAGTCAAGTCATGGTGGATGTATAGTAGCTGGGGCGGACAGAAGCCAGCAGATGTTACAGAAGCTGCTGAGGCTGGTACTCATGGTGTCTGCATAGTGGACAAGCTCAGAGTTGGTCTTGGGCTTCTTGCCTTTGCTGACCCTCTTGGGCTGAAGGAAGATGCTAGACTTGCCCAACTGGTTGTCATATGTGGCTGCCTTGAACATGGTGTCCATGGCTCTGGGGAAGACACATTTTTCCTCCAAGATGGAGAAGATGTGCCTGGGCTAAGAGGGAAGAAGATAGAGGAGGCTCCAGGACCTTAGGAAGGTGGCTTCCCCTTTCTGTCTCTCAGTGTTCTCATATGTAAAATGTCTCCTATGTGGTAGATTGTCATGGACCAACTCACCACCCAGCTCACGGTGGTCTTTGTTGCTGCTGCTCTGTGCCCACTGTGTGTGTGTTGGGCACTAGGAATCAGCCAACTAGCCTTCCCCAAACCAAGAGGCCCAGTGACATCCCTCTCCTGGCATCCACCTCATGCAAGGCTCCAGCCTCTCTCCAGCCTTCTCCTGGGAGCAGCAGGTCATCTTTTTAGGAAGTTAATACAGGCGTGCAGGTCAAGGCCAAAGTCAATGAATCTCCACCCAGTGCCCTCATGCTTGTACTACTCCTGCTCAAGCAGGAGGTGATGGCTGAAGAGTTACTGCAGCTTCTCATTGATGAAGTTGATGCACAGCTTCTCAAAGCTGTTGAACTGGGTGGGAACAGAGAGAGAGGCATTAGCTGGGGCCCAGAGAGCCTGTCCAAGGGCCACAAAGAAGACAGATACATGTAAAAGTTCTGCAAGGGCTCTTGGCTATCAAGTACTGGCCAAGATGTCTGATTGCTGACCTCTCCATGGCCACCACCATGAGTGAGGAACAGTCCTCTGATAACCTACCCTGCAGTGGAGGTTCTGGGACTTTAACCAGGTAGTCCATGTAGCAAAGGAAAATCATGTGGAAAGAGCTATCTTCTTTCCAGGGATGAAAATCATTGAAAAACTTTGTGGATCTGACCCACTGCATGCCCAGGGACAGCTTTGTCTCTATCTCTCTCTCTGTAGCTTTTTTCTTGTATAAGATAATAACCTCCCTTTTCTCTTCATTTTCTGAAGTGGAGGCCATCAGTGCTGTCCTGGTAAATCGGTTTTCTCCTTCAAAAACAAAAAACTGGTCCAGAGATTTAGCTCAGTGGTTCCAGTGTCCGCCTTGCAAGTGTAAGGTCCTGAGTTTCTTCCCCAGTACCACATACCACAATGCTGGGTTTGGTGGCTCATTCCTGTAATCCCAGCATTCAGGAGGCAGAGCCAGGAGGATTGCTATAAGTTTGAGGCTAGCCTGGGCTACATAGTGAGCCAGCTTGAACTATGAATCAAGACTCTGTCCCTCAAAAATAAACAACCCCCCCAAAATCCCCCCAAAATCATGATTTTTAGGTGTTGCCAATTTCATACCAGGGCAAATTTCAAGCTATCATCACGAGAACTGACTCACAAAATTCCTGAAAATTTAGCAGTCAGCTCTTGTGATCCAGTACAGCTCTATTCACTAACTTTACACTATTTTTTAATGACTTAGCACCATAGAAAAGCAGATGAAAATTTCTGGAGTCCAAAAGTCAGAGTTGTAATGGAAAACTAAGATGGCCTGCCTGGGCCCAGGGCGAGAAATAAGACAACCATGACAAAAGGCAGTTTATAAAAGGAGAAACAGCTACCCCATAGTTATTTTAACAACAACAACAAAAATGACAGGCACTCCTCAAAGACCTCAAAGATATGTTGGCTATGTCCAACACCCAATGAAGAACTGTCTTTGCATCTTTGTGTCCAAGGTCTTGCTAATCCTGGCCACCAGCCACATGAACTTCTTGTCATAGATGGATTTGCCCAGAGCACCCATGGAGTTGTTGCACTGTTCTGTGTTTTCGTCCCTTTTGTACAATCTCTTTGCCCGGTGATGTCCTTCCGGAGTTCACTGAAACTGAGACCTGTTAGATGGGCGACTTTGTCAGCTGCTGAGTAGGGATGAAGAAAGCAGGAGAGTGGAAGGAAGATGGTGCCATACCCTGGAGACACCAAGCATTTTCTGTGGTGGTCTCAGGAGGGGTGAAGGGGAGATAGAAGAGGAAACCATTTTGCCAAGGTGAAAACAAAGATCCCGGGTGATTTCTGTATTTTCTCACTGTCAGGCAGCAAAACAGACTGGAGAATCCTGAAACCTGCCTCTGACTCTGTCTTGCCTTTGAGAGTATCAGTGATGAATGTTCCAGGAGCATCTGCCTGCAGTGTCTGACATGGATACAAAACCCTAAGAGAGCAGGGGGCTCAGGCCACCAGCTGCTTTGTCTCTGAGCAGCCAAGGCTGGTGCCTACTCTTGGTGGGGTCCACTTCCTCTTGCCCTTGTTCTGCTCAGACTTTGTGTTTCCAGAGGGAACACGATAGCCCCAGTCAGCTTGAACACGCTGATCTCCTCAGCACGGAAGCCCAGTGCATCCAAGGCAACCTGCCAAGCAACGGAGACAGGGGACTTGCCTCCTCATTCCACACTGTGCAGACCAAGGCAGCCACCGTGGGGCTCCCCAGTGGGCACCGCAGCAGGGTATGGGCTCTGGAATGGGCACACATGAATGGGCAGGTCTGTTTCTTCCAGGAAGCCCAGAACAGATCCTCGGAAGTTTACTCAATTTCTCTGGTCTCTCTTTAGCCATCCACAAAATGAAGATGGTAGGTGGTTGTAAGGATAGATCAGAGTGATGTGTAAAATGTTTGGTCCAGGGCTTGACACATAGTCAATGCTCAATAAAGGGGAATATTATTATTATAGGCAGTACTTTTGCTGTTAAGACAATGTGATGCATAGGTGGTGGGGAAGGGATGGGCGGAATAAGTCAGCAATCATTTCTGTCATCAGAGGGGAGAGGGCAGCCAGGTATGGTAGTGCAGCCTGTAACCCCAGCCCACTGGGAGACTGAGGCTGGAAGACTGCAAGTTTTAGCCCAGCCTGAGCAATTTAGTAATTTAATGAAAGAGAAAGAGAGAGAGAGATAGAGAGAGAGAGAGAGAGAGAGACAGAGACAGAGACAGAGACACAGAGACAGAGACAGAGAGAGACAGACACAGAGACACAGAGAGAGAGAGAGACAGAGACAGAGCCTAGTACAAGGGTGCAAATCTGTGGCGTGTGTGTCACAACTGACCATTTATTTTCACTGAAAGCTCTAAAAGGTTTGCCATCTCTGGCCTAGTACAGAATATGGTCATGTTTCATATAACAATGTCTTGGCTACGGAGGCACCACATATGTGATTGGTGATCCTGTAAGATCAGAATGGAGATGAAAAATTCCTATCACCCAGTAACATTGTAGCCACTGTAATATCATGGCGCAAAACATTATTCACATGTTTGTGGCCATGATGATAAGCAAACATACCCCATCTGTAAGTGACATACAAGTATGATACAGAAATTTGTGTGTAGGACATAGTACTTAATAAGAAGTACTTACCTGTCTCTACTGTGCTATACTTTTTCATCATTATTTTGAACTATACTCCTGCATTTTTTCCCTCAGTACTGGAGATTGAGGCCAGGGCCTTCACACTGAACTATATTCCCAACCCTTTTTAAAAAATATTTTTGAAACAGGGCCTCACTATTTGCCCAGGATGGGCTAGAACTTTGATCATCGTTCCTCAGCCTCGAAGAGTGCTGGGATGTAGATCTGGGCCACCACACCTATTCCTTCTGCTTCTCACGAGAAAGGCTGCTGTGACACAGTACACAGACTCACACTGGCAGCGATTTCATATATCTTGTGTTAACCAGTCTCTCAATGACACTATTTCTCTTTTGCCTGACTTAATTTCCTGTTGCCGGTCCATCATGGCTTGAGGAGCCATAGGCTATTTCATCTGTAAATACCAAATAGCCTAGGTGAGTAGTAGGCTGGACCACCCAGGGGCAATTATACTCTCCGATGTTTGTACAGTGAAATCGCTTAACACATGACCAGAATGTGTCCCCCTTGTTGAGCAATGCGTGACTAATCCTAACAGAAGTCTCAAGAGCTGGTGCCACAACAGAAGGAGACAGTAAAGCGGAGGCTGGGAGGATGAGAGAGGCCCATCTAGCTGGGCTGGGACACAGTTTTGTGGGCAGGGTGACTAAGTCCCTATGGACTTTTAGTTCAACTCAGCAGAGAAATTCTGCTTGCTATGGCAGGCTGGGGATAAATGCCGGAACCAGCCAAGGAGTCTCAAGTAAAGACTCTGGGCCTTGGTCTCACAGCTCAGAGTGGCCCACTGGCCCCAGCTGTGGTGGCCATAGGCAGTGGACCCCAGAGCTGTTGTCCCTGCCCCCTTCTAGCCACACTGACCCACTCATATCTGTGGCCCACACCTTCTTCCTCTCGTCCATGTTGTCCACTGCAGTGTCACATGGTGGTACCATGGTGTCCCTCAGGTTGGGGGCCAGCAGCAAACTCTATGCCAACAGGAGCAAAGAGAGTAAATAGCTCAGAGATTCTCAGTGGTCTTCTCTCTTCTCTCTGACACACAACTCCAGAAGCCTCTCACAGGGAAGGTGTGGTGACAGGCACGAGGGGTCAGGGAGCTCAGTAGGATGGGTCCCTGCCCTCCAGGACCACCCAGTTCCCCAAGTGATGGGGGCGGGGTCACGCAAGGAGCTTAGAGTGACGAGGAGGTCGCAGGAACTTGGTTCAGTGTCCTTGGTACCAGCGTTCAGTGGGTAACAGGGGGAATAAAGAGGAGTCTTTCTTCCTCCTCCCCTTCAATGCAGAAGGTAACACAATGATTTCCATGAGCAATACAGTCATTTGCATATACTTGTTGCTTTCACAAAAGTGTATGATCATTTCTAGTTTTCTTCCAATGTTTGCATGCACCTCTTTATCTCTGTTTTTTACTTTTGGAGGAAATAGGTACAAGAAATATTTTCCTTTCAATGTATGTCCCCGATGAAGAAAACCCTACAGCACAAGAAGGAAGTGAATGGTGACTTCCTGCCACTTGTTCCATCAAGGAAACAACAGAGTGCGGTGGGGAGTGTGGTGAACAGGGAGCTTGCACTCCAGCTAGGGTGAGGGGTATGCCCTCCCACCAGCTCCCCTGATTAGTGCCATGTAGAGGGGCAGGCTCCAGGGTACTGGTTCTTCTGCCACTCTAACAAAAACCAGGAAATGGGGGTTTTATGTAGAATCTCCCAATTTCAAAATGCCATCCCCATTAATTTGAAAGTATACCATGTTTAACACAAAGCCCAGCACCCTCGTCTGTGGCCGAGTTAGGAGGTGTGTGCGTGTGGAAGATTAAGACTTCGTGCCTCCTCCCACCTAATATCCTGAGCAGGTCTGCCAAGGACAGTTGAGCGTGTTGGTGCCTGCACAAGGCATCCAGCTGAGTGGGTGAGTGGATTCTGCTCTCCAAGCTGTGCAGCCAGTGTGGGCTGTTTCTACCCGAGAGGAGCCTGTTGTTACTGTTCATGCAAGCACAGTCCTGAGATGACCGTGGTCCTAGGCTAACCCCTGAGCACCAGCCTTGGAAGCAGCTGCTCCAAGGTGTGGAGAGTCTAAAGCTTCAGATCCCAGGTTAGCATCTCAGCCATGAGTTGTAGGCTTCCTAAATCTCCATCTGAGAAATGGGCCAACAGCAGCTTGAAGCCTCAGAGGCTGTGAGGAGGAGACGCACAATAGGACTTTGAGAAAGCTCCCTGGAAGTGGTAGATCCCTTAACTTTAAACTAAAGGGATCATTTCAGGACTACAAGGGTGACAAGAGACCCCACACATACATGTGGAAAAGCAAGCTAGAGGGCAGGAAGACAGACACCAGGATCTGTACCAACAAGGTCAGGTTTCTTGTTAGACAGAATCTGGAAAATTTGATAGCTGGTCTTGGCTGCCTACTGTGATGTGACTTAAGATTTCTCTAAGAGATCTGAAACTCGAGTCAGCAGACATCCAGTAAGTGGACACATCCAGTAAGAGTTCAGGATCCAGGGATAGCAGGACTCCCTCTTTCTGTAGACTGCTACAGTTGCTATTGGAGGCTGGAATCTTCCTTCTCCCTTAAGGCTATGGGTTTGGGGGAGCCGAGTCAGGCCTAATCAAATCAGTCACAGGAACCCAAGGCAAGGCTAATCTGACTGTGGTGCAGGTCAAGTTCAGAAGATCTTTATGCTTGGTTTAACACTCCACAGCTATTTTAGAATTCTTTTTCTTTCCCAGACTGGAGATTGACCCCAGAGACATTGTACTGAGGTATATCCTTAACCCTTTACAGTTTTGATGGTCTCACTAAGTTGTCCAGGCTGGGCTCATATTTGGAGTCCTCCTGCCTCATCCTTCCAGAGTGCTACTTTGAAATTCTTAATGGTTTTTAAATAAGGATCGTATGTTTTCATTGTGCAGAGGGCTTCAAAAATTAGGCAGCTGTCTGGAAAAACTCTTTCAAAGGGGCCTGACTCACAGCTGTCTTGGTCAGCTCCAGCCAGTCTGCCTATAGTTTCAAAGTGGAAAGGGCCGCAAGTGAATGTCTCTGGAAATGGGCTTCTCACTGTCCATCAGGGCTGCTCCTGGGCTTGCCATCACCTGTTTCCTTACCTGTTCCCCAGCTCTACCTGCCCCTCTGCCCTATTTCTAGGAACCCCCCTCCCAACAGCTCCTTGGGCCTCAGCTAAGATGGTGCCCCAGAGAGGGCTGGAGAGGTAAAAAAGAAAGGCCTGGATTGCTCTATGATGGACTGAGCCTCAGGAAGTGCTGAGATCTTCCTGTGCTTGGGCTTTTCAAACTCAAACCCTTAACCATCAGAGCCCTACTCCAGGCTCTCTCTGAGCCTGAAGAGGTCACAACTTCCTGCTACTGTGAATCTCTGGGTCCCCTGTGTGACTGTGGCTCTTCTGTCATTGTGATCCAAGTTTCTGCACCAGAAATACTTGATTAAACACCAAAGTGGATTCGGATTGCTGGTTAGACCCCCGTAGTCTGAAAAATCTCTAGGAACAAGATGCCCCAATTTGCCTTATCCCTTCTCCTCTATTTAAACCATGCTCAAATTCTTTGCCTGGAATGGGCTCGTGAGACCTGCCCTACCATCCCCAGGGACCCCTATTGCTGCTGCTTACATGTAGGAAGCTGGAAGAGTTAGTTACTGACCCGCCTCAACTTATTTCTCTGTAAGCTTCAGTCTCATGTTCCACAAAATGGCCCTAATCCATGGAGTGAACCAAAGGAGTTTGCAGTGTGCTCCACAGAAGCCTGGATAAGGGAGCTAGATCCCAGTGCACCTGATCAGACCTACCTTCTTATCTGGCAACTATTTGCCAGTTCTTCCAATGTTGGCAAAGTATTGGGTGACCTTCTCTGCGTTCTCACACTTGCCAGTACCTGATTCTCCACTGCCAGTGGGGATCGGAAGTGGACTAGCAAAGGAGGAAGAAGGGAAACCATAGGGAGATGCCTGTTCTGTGTACATCTCTTCCCGGCCTGGACAGCAAGCAGGTGACAAGGCCTTGGGTTTTTTAAGTCCTTCCCTTCGGTTTAGCAGGTGCAGCCTCTCATGTCCTGTTAAGCCCACTTGCTGCCTGAAGAGTTCTGCTCAAAGCCCCCCCAATTAACTCTAAGGAGGTTTAATTATACGTGTAAGGCACAGATCTAATTATATGTATATAGACTGAGAGACAGAAGAGACACTTACGTGATTAGCATAGACTGATTTTCACGATCTATAGGGAGGAAAACAGCAGTAGGAAGATGTAATTAGGTAATGTTTAGAAACTAGGCATTCGACTGTACCCTAATCAAACAGACAGCCCTTCTCTGAACCAAACTCAGCCTGTCTCCCCAAAGCCTCGCATTTGGAGGTGAGGGTTTCAAAAGGTACTTTGGACCTAGGGGCTTGGTACTCATGTGTGGATTCATTCATGGATGAGTACAGGGCCAAGTGGGCTGTTGGAGACAGGGCTGGTGGGAAGAGGCAGGTCACCGCGGGTGTGACTGGCAGAGTGCATCTTCCTCCTGGCTCTTCCCTTCTTTCCCTGCTTCCTGGCTGCTGTGCTGCGAGCAGATTTCCTCCACCCGGACCCTGGTACTAAGCCATTTCTGTGTTTAAGTCTGCAGAACATACATTAAAACTTCTCAATTGGGAGCTGAAGTCAACCTCTTCTTTTGTAAGTTTGAGATATTTTGTCCCAGCAATGATAAAGTAACTAAGACAGAGAGTAGCCTCAGTCACACTTGGAGGTCAAAAATGCAGGGTCCTGCAAGATTAGGGTCCTTGTGCCCACCACTGAAGCATGGACCAAGAAAGGCTGAGAATTTCCCAGCCACTCCATTCTGAGGAGCCCTTTTCCTTCAGCCATAAAGTTCCCTAGTCATAAGCAACATAAAGAGAAATGGTAGCAAGTATAGTTGTACACACTTGTAACCCCAGCACTCTGGGAGGCTGAGGCAGGAGGACTGCAAATTCAGGTCTAGTCTGAGCAATTTAGCAACTTAGCAAGACCCTATCACTCAGTCTCAAAAAAGAAAAAAAGAAAGGAAAAGAAAGAAAAAGAAAGAAAGAAAGAAAGAAAGAAAGAAAGAAAGAAAGAAAGAAAGAA
>PVIC010037818.1:7116-17724 GCA_004025085.1 Thryonomys swinderianus | reverse complement strand
GACAGGAGGATTGCTGAGTTCACAGCGGCTTGCCTGGGCACCATAGTGAGCTCAGGGCCAGCCTGAACTACAAAGTGAGACCCTGTCTCAAAAAAAGCAAAAAAAGGGCCGGAGGGTTAGCTCAGTGGTTCCGGTGCCTGCCTCGCAAGCGTAAGGACCTGAGTTCGATCCCTGGTTCCCACATATAATGCTGGGTGTGGTGGCTCACGCCTGTAATCCCAGCACTCGGGAGGCAGAGACAGGAGGATTGCTGAGTTCGCGGCGGCTTGCCTGGGCACCATAGTGAACTCAGGGCCAGCCTGAACTACAAAGCAAGACCCTGTCTCCAAAAGAGTATATGTGTGTGTATATATATATATGTATGTATGTATAAAGCATGAGGTAATTCATTATAGTGAAATATCAACCAATCAGCTTAGAATGATTAAAAAACCACAGTTTTCATTAATATAATGATTTGTAAAAAATATATATGAATGGATATGAAACTAAGGTTAAAAGTTTGAGGAAACTGTAGACCTTTATATAGGGTCAAACCACAAAATACTTTTATAAAAATAATGTAACAGAAAACAACTACAATAGTCAACCTCAGACAAATCAGACGTAAATGAATCATTGTATTAAACTCATCAAAGAGGGCCGGAGGGTTAGCTCAGTGGTTCCGGCGCCTGCCTCGCAAGCACAAGGTCCTCAATTCAATCCCCGGTAACCACATACAATGCTGGGCGTGGAGACTCACGCCCACCGGCAATCAATACCACATACCACAGTGCCAGGCGTGGTGGCTCACGTCTGTAATCCCAGCCCTCGGGAGGCAAAGGCAGCAGGATTGCTGAGTTCAAGGCTTGCCTGGGCTACATAGTGAGCTCAGAGCCAGCCTGGCTCTGAACTACAAAGCGAGACCCTGTCTCAAAAAAAAAAAAAAAAAAAAAAAAAAAAAAAAAAAAAAAAAAAAAAAAAAAAAAAAAAACTCATCAAAGAAGCAATAAAACTATGTTTCAATATTATGCTTTGAAAATTACCTTAAATTAATTCAAAATTCATTTCAAAATTCAGAAGATTTATTCAAAACCATCAAGCAAATCCAAACACCAAATTATGCCAAGTAAATGAAGTATACTATAAAAATATCCAAATTTTGAGACACGCATTGATAAATTATGGTTGAATGTACATATGCTCATCTAAATGATAATTGAAACAAGGTAGAAGGCAGAAATTTGATGACGTTGAGGAAAACATCAACAAGTATGAATAGTCACTCATATCTATTTTATAATTATTATAATAATGAAAATGTAATGGAACAGCTGAGGTGGATTTGACTACACAGTAGGATTGAGTGAATGTGGAGGGATCAAGAAAGAGAAGATACACCTAGCGTGCAATGGGCTTCCTGAGCTCATTTATGGAATAAAGAAAAATAAATGAAAAAACATAAATCAATGTGTTTTGAGGTTGATATCAGTGTTGGGACATATTGTAGGTTGGAAGAAGTTAATGTGCTTTAATGCTGAGTTTAGAAATATTCAAAAGAGGGCCAGAGGGTTAGCTCAGTGGTTCTGGCGCCGGCCTCGCCAGCACAAGGACCTGAGTTCGATCCCCGGTAACCACATATAATGCTGGGCGTGGAGACTCACGCCCACCAACAATCATCACCGCATGCCACAATGCTGGACGTGGTGGCTCATGCCTGTAATCCCAGCACTCGGGAGGCAGGGACAGGAGGATTGCTGAGTTCATGGCGGCTTGCCTGGGCACCATAGTGAGCCCAGGGCCAGCCTGAACTACAAAGCGAGACCCTGTCTCAAAAATTTAAAAAAAAAGAAAAAAAAAGAAAAAAATATTCAAAAGAATATAATTGTCTCAACTTTGCATTTCCATACATTGGATTCACACATTAGTAATTACAAAAATGATTTAGATTGAGGAAGATATCAGTTAAAATAAGTGAAATAGTGGTGTCTTCATCAATGTGTTTAGCTAAAGTGCAAATATGATGGATTTCTTTCCTAAAATATGAAAAAAAATGTTTTCGTTTCTTTGAGTCCTTGTACAAGAGAAAAGAGCAGCTAGCGGCAGGTTTCAGATAGCCATAGAACAGCCTCTGTCATTTAATTTATTCTCATTGCTTCTGGCCCAGTTCTGTCATTGACTTGAAAGACTTTTCATATAAATGACACTAATGCTCTTTCACACTGAGGGCTGGCAGCTCACACAGGAATATCATCTAGAAAGTTTTTATCAACTTCTGATTTGTTTCATAGGAGAACTGCAAGTGAATTAGCTGAATTGTCTCTTCAGTCCCAGATAAATAAATACAATCAATCACTGTTAAAATTAAATTTCATATATAAATACAAATGTACTTCGAATCATTCATAATTTTGTTCAGTTTACATCTTTATATTTAATAGAGAATTATAAAATGAACATTTATTTAAATTCACGTCTGCATAGCCTTTTTGAATACACAAATGTAGTGCTAGATACAACAGAAGAAAATATTTACTAATTGAAAAATCCTCATGCGATACCAATGTAACCTCTGCCACAATCCAGAATATTGTTTCAGAACTTTCTAAAATAATCACATAAACATATTTAAGTGAACATATATGCGTTCATGTTACATTGTCCATAGCAGAAAGTCAGTATCTACCGTATTTTAAACTGTTCTCTTTTTATTCAAAAATATGTGATGAACTGTAACTTTTGTGTGTAGATAGGCTAATGGCAGTGAAGCTATTAGAAAAGAAGTAAACAAACAGCAAGCAGAAATCCACTTATTTGTAGCAAAGCGCCAGGCCAGCAATTCAATCTGCAGACTAAGGTTTTAATTTAGAAAGAAACAGCTCATACATTAAAAGAGAAACACACTCCCAGAGCTTTCAGTGATACAGCCCGCGGGGGCACGCGTGCCATAGGTTCACCGCCACTGTTCAGACTACGTTACACAGTCCAGCAAGGAAGGGGCTCCTCCGAGGCCTTAATAAGCAGAATGAATAAAATCTAAAGATCCCCATGTTCCTTCCCACTACATACTATTTAAGTAGCTTCTTTTTCCTCTGTAAAATATAAAAGATAGGATATAAATCACAGGTTACCTGTAGTTCTTTGGGTAAAAGTTTGCTCTGACTGTACTCATTTTCCTAATATGACTTCTGTCACAAAGCCCTATTTTCATGACAGTGAGGCCACGCATATTCTTTAAAGATACTTATAAGCCACATAACACGGACTAAGTCCTGGGGATTGGTAGAGCTTTTTTGTTTGTTTTTGAATCCTCACAGCAAGAGAAAAATACTAAAAATTTCACTTGAAGAATTAGTTGTAAAATACAAACTCTGTGGATTGCACCCTGTATTTCAAACAAATTTATCTCAGCTTTTGTGGAAATGCGAACTGCCTTTGAATATTCACACCTTTTTTCCTCTGTGAAATTCACTTAAGTATTGGCTATTTTTACACTATCCAAAAACAAGTATGAATTCGTTGTTTTATCCCCTTCTTAAATAATTCCTTAATTTTTATTCCCACTTCCTCAATTCTGTCATGATTGCAATGAAAATTCTGGCATTAAAGAAGTAATTTCTTTTACCCTCATTATGTTCCGCTACCACATTCCCTCTGAGGGGAAAGAATAAATATGATTTGGAAAGAAAAAGAAATAGCATATATATATATATATATATATATATATATATATATATATATATATATATATATGGGGTGGGGGGTTGTGGGTGGGTAGGGATATGGGTAAAAATGAGAATTAACTCGTGTCATACACTGGTACAAATTTCCCAATTTTGAGTGTGATTGTGAGCTGTATATAAAATGTACCAATAAAGAATTCAATTTAAAAAGTTAAATTTTGAAATATTACATTTTTTTACTTTGTTTCATAATATCCTCATACCAGGTTATTGATAGCAGGATCATGTCAGGCAAGTTCAGCAAATTATTTGACTATAGCTCACCAAAGTCATGACACATTCATCAGTCCCAGTGTTTCTGTCTATTATTATCCCTTCCATCCCACTCACATACTCATTCAACAACTGTACAGTTTATAATCATCTGACCTCTATTATCTCCACTTTTCCTCTAGCTTAATGTGTCAGTGACATAATTACTGTCACCTTTAGTGGTTCCCCCACCTGCCAGCATCGCTACATGAAGGACCAACATTCCAACCTAGGAACGCTTGGGGTCACACTCAAAATATATTCAAGCCACAGCAATGGGATGGGCATCGTAACTGTCCAGTATCTTCTGCGTCCAGTACTTTCAGTATACAATGTATTTTACAGGATATAATACCATAATATGTCAAAAAGCACCTACATTTGAATAAAATTATTCTAAAGACAAAAATCTATCTTTTAAAAAGTATTACATTAATCATGGCCCTCAAGCAATAATCCACGTATGTATATGTGTATATAAATATGCAATGTATTTATATCAAATATATGTATATAAATATATACATATATATGATACATATGTATATATTTTTATATATGAAATACTCTTGGGATCATTACTACATAACTTAAGTTTTAAAATTTCATTTGGGAAGTAATTTTAGAAATTTTTATAAATACAAAATGCTGTGGTAGTATATTATGCAATTTTTGATAAACCCTTCAATATTAAAATTCACAGCATCATCTTATATTTTTGCCCGATGCAGTCCATTTTGAATAATTCAGGTATTTTTCTTCTATTTTTAGATTGTTTATTCATGTATCTATGGTACGTAACTTCCTAAATTTCTGGGAGACCATACACAGCTCTCAAGTTCTTTCTTAAAATATTCTTTATTTCCTTTCTTGTAACTTTAAAACACTTTAATCAAAGTAGATTCTTATATCTGCCTCCTTCTTATTTCAACCTTTCTCTCTTCTTGTATAAAAGTGAAGGCTTAATGCCAGGCGTGGTGGCTCACACCTGTAATCCCAGCACTCAGGAGGCAGAGACAGGAGGATTGCTGAGTTTGAGGCTTGCCTGGGCTACATAGTGAATTTAGGGCCAGCCTGAACTACAAAGGCAAACCCTGTCTCAAAAAAAAAAATCGTCATGAAGTAGTACTCTGTATTCTTTAAATGTATTGCCTTATGGATATAAAATAGATATCCCTATGGATATGCTTATCTTTATGGTTATAACTTTTGTGATTCATTTTTCATGTTGCTTCAATGCCTGAATAAGTATCTCTAATCAATAATTGCTTTTATAATCAATGCCTAGAAACAATCACTCTGAGCATCTTTTCAGGTCCAAGAATCTAAATCAAATTTTGCATCAATACATAATGAATAAACATTATGAAATTTAAAATAATAAAAAAATAACAAAAATTGTTCCAGCCGAGTGCGGTGGCTCAGGCCTGTAATCCCAGCACTCAGGAGGCAAAGGCAGGAGGACTGCTGAGTTCAAGGCTTGTCTGGGCTACATAGTGAGCTCAAAGCCAGCCTGAACTACAAAGTGAGACCTTGTCTCAAAAAAAAAAAAAAGTTCCAAAATTATGACTTAAGGTACTAAATCATTGATGTGCCTTGAGTAAAATTAAATAGAACCTTGCAAAAATTGATAATGATTTCCCATCCATTTCAAAATAACTCAATACAACCAAAATACTAAAAAGCCACCCTCTTTCTGACAAAACTATTTTACAAGGTTTGTCATTTCTCATCCTAAGCTTCTCAAATGAGCACCATTGGTGTGTGACACTGTTATTCTTTAACTTCCATTTGTCGATATGAGTATTTGAAGAAAAGAAAATTGTCATATGATATTCTTACCAATTAGCATAAACTGAAAACCTTTTAATATGCAAATCTATGGTCTGAAATCTAGTAAATTGCTGTTTTATTTAACCTATCTCCATAAGCTGTTACCTGGCACAGCACTATTTATTGTATATTTACATAAATTCCATTGAAAATACCAAAGTGAAAAATAATTCCAGTCTATTCTATACTTACAGAACTTTTTCAAAAAAGGTACATAAAGAAGAGAAACTACAATGACTGCCAAAGTTGACCTCTGTGTAAAGCATAATGAGACAGAAAATGAAGAGTAAATTTATTCTAAAGTAATATGCTTGTGGTCTTCAACTTCCATTAACAGTATTTCTTATTATACAGCAATTCAGTATGCTTCCCTTGGTTAATAGTCAACTGTGGAACGAAGCAAATTAACTTTGACATTTAGTAGAAGTTCTGCAGTCTATATTTCTCAAAGAATACTTTGCCCAACCCTGAGAAGGGTTGAGGCAAAAGATCCTAAACTCATATTTCATATGGACAACTGAGCAAGATCCTATCCCAATTAATATTACAATAATGAAAAGAAATTAGTTTTGAAAGAAATGTGAGGTCAGTGGGAAAGTGCTCCTGGGTTCACTTGCCAGACTCAAATAAACATGCACACAAGCTAAGTAAATTATAGAAATGTAGTCAATCTGTGGTAATAGAAATGTGCAAAGTTTTCTATAATATTACCTTTTTAGTGAAATTTGAAGTAAAACGATGACATAATATGGGCGTACAATGTTGCTATTAGGTATATTACATGTCATTTCTTTAGAATTCTTTTCTTCTCATAATTGTAATACTAATTGGAGTTCTGTACCTTATTTAGAAAGAACACCATAACTCAAAAGTGCTTCGCGTTCGTTCTCTCATTTGACACTCCATATTTGCTCTAAAATGATCTAGCAGCTACTTGACCTGTAATGCACAATCCTGGCTGCATGTGACTAGGACACTTAGCCTCGCTTGGACCATGTGTTGACGTCTGTCCAGCTCCGCAGTTCGGTGCCTTTCCCGCGTGCCTTGGCTGCTTGGAGTCCAAATGGTCTATTCTCAGATATCATGTAGGATCAATTTTGTTTTTCTGACTTTAAAGAAATTGAGAATTGGCGAAAAAGGAAACTAAACAAAATAAACAGCGAAACCAAAAGTACAAAATGCAAGTGACTTTCAGCATTTTTTGTGATATTTACATTTAATCAAAATTTATAAATTATTTTCATAATTTTCACAATTATCATATTTATACACTATTAAGTTGTGTCTATATTATAAATGAATCTATATTTCTTAAATTTTGATGGTACTCAATGCTTACTAAAAATGTAACTTTACAGTTGAAAAATTATAAGCATTATCTAATTGAAATCTTGTAAAAAAGATAAACCAACAAAATTGGAAGAAAAATATCAAACAAATATGAAAACTGATACAAAGTATACTATAAATTTAATATAATTATCACAAATACAGATTAATAACTATAACTTTATATTTAGATAGAAAGATTAGTTAGATGAGAGACAGAGAAAGAGAGAGAAATGGATGATAGATAATTCTTCATGCATGCAATCTACATGATTTGGAATTGTGCCTTTACAATCCATTATTGCCATTGATTAATAAGAGAGATTTCATTGTTACCTGATACATATTTAGCCCTATAATAGCACGAGAATTCAAAGAGAACAAAGAATTTGACCAATCTTACAGAGCTTACTAGTAGCTAGGAAATGACCAGGGAATTGTAAACTTGCCAAACAACAAAGGATTAGTATATGTTTTTACACATAGATATCCATAATAAGAATTTGGGTCTGTTCAAAAGTTAATATTATTCCTGAGCAGAAGATTATTAGACTACCTGGTTCATTAGGGTACTATTCAGAATCATCAAGACATGCCAATAACAAGGCTCTTGTCGATAAATTAGAACCCTGAACCCTCTATTAATTTGGTATGAGTCTTATGGGTGTGAGTGTTATGGGTGAATTCCAACATAATCCCTCAAAAGAGCTCATTTTATTGCAGCCTTGAATGACAATGCAGTTTTTGGAAAGCGATACTATCATCAGGGCTCCAAACTCCATGGAGTTGATTGAGATCTTCATTTGATGGTGTTATTGGTAGGTGATGATAGCAAGAGGAAGGGCCTCGCTGCAGCAGAGGATCTGAGGACTGTATCTCCAAGCACCTTTGTTTCTGGCTCTTCTCTTCCTCTGCTTCCTGACTACCAGGTGTCAAGCGGTTTCCCTGGACAGTGCTATTCTCTCACGCTCTCTGTGCTTTCCCATAGCCCTAAAGCAGTGGAGCCAGCCAATCATAAACCAAAGCCGCAAGCCGAAATAAACACTTCACTTACTAAGCTGTTTCCATCAGAGGTATTATCACAGTGACAGAAAAATAACAGAACATGTTCCAGCGTTATAGCATTTTCAGCTTTTACTTAGGAAATGCTCAACAGTGCTAATTTATCACGCACCCTTATTTCATACTACTGGAAAAGTCCAATAAGGGAATGAGGTTACCTACAAAACCAGTTTTACTGAAATAGAGCCTCTCCAATCTCTGACTTTTAACATGAGTGAAGAAAGAGCTATATATATCATTATGCTGGGAATAATTTGGGTATGTGAAATGTTAGTGGCTGCAAAGGTACAGTTCAGCATGAAAAATAACTTCTAATTTTCTGACACACGTTGCAGAGAATAAGACTAAGACAAATATATATTTTAAATATCTGAAGGGTACTATTTTAAATGTGCTTCCCATCATTCTTCCTTCCGCTCCATCCTAAATGTCCCATGTTCCTTTGATCTATAGGTGAATCCTGTGCTATTATATTGCGTGAACACATCTATATTGGTCGACTAGTACCTTTATACCTATCTTTATTGAGTTATACAATAAATCTACAGTTTCATAAAGGTTGTTTGAAGGAAATCTTAATATTGCCTCATATTGCCCATCAAGTACAGCTCTTTTTTTTTTCTGGTAACGGGGCTCAAACTCCAGACCTTGTGCTATGAGGCAGGTGCAGGAACCACTGAGTTAGCTCCCCAGCCCAATTATTATTATTATTTTTGAAATAGCAATGTATTTACAAGAAATACGTGACCTTGCAGATTTCTGACTTAAGATATAATGGACACAGTGTCATTCTTAAGGGGTGAAAATATAGATTCTTGCATAACTCTCTCTTTTAGCTTAGATACCATTAATAAGGAGTGTCTATTAATTAGAAGTAATTATCTCGTTACTTTGCATTACTTTGAATCCATTGCCTGTTTGCAGTATCATATTTGTCAAAAGGCTGGATTCTCTTTTTTAAATAAAAACTGTTTCAGTTAAATTTCTGTTGTCAGTGCCACGATGTGCAAGTCGTACTTCTTCAATCTAATTTGATCATATTAAGCCAACTGTAATCATCAAAGTCAAGTAATAAAACACCCAGTGCCGACTGAACTCTTGCACTATACTATCATATTTGAACCTAGAGTAAGCTTTACTGTCTTTGCAGTACCTCCTTGCACTAAAATAACCTTTATGCCACTCTTTTATTGGGTTTGCATAGGTTGAAGTAAACAATGTGGTGCTTGTGTGTCATTTACATCATGATCAGAGATGGACTTGTGACCATCAAGTGCCCTGAGTTTGAGGAAAGTAACATAAGACTGATTGAAGGCTCCCTAGAAAATTATCTTTCGTATAAAAAAAATACCAAGCGGTTATGTAACATGTCATAAAACTTTGTTTTTAACACCTTTGTATTTTAATTGTTTCATAACAAACATAATTGACTATAGTGTTATTATTAACTATATTAAAATGTGAAATTATGATAGGTGTTCAGATTAATTTGTGAGGAAGTAGTATTAGAAAATGCAATCATAAAATATTTATTAAATAACAAGAAATTTTATCTTTTTCAGAAGGTTATCTATTTTTGATAATACAGAAGAAATTGACATTCTCATATACTAATTGTGGCAATTAATTTGGTGGAAATCCTAAGTAAAATCAATTGTCAAAAATCTATCTCAAGTATAAAAATTAAAATATATATATAATCCCAGCACTTGAGAGGCAGAGGCAGGAGGATTGCTGAGCTTAAAACTTGCTTGGGCTACATAGTGAGCTCAGGGCCAGCCTGAACTCCAAAGAGAGAGACCATGTCTCAAAATAAACACGTAAATAAATAAATAAATAAATAAATAAATAAATAAATAAATAAATAACTGTGTGACTAATAAATTACATGCTTAATAATTTACATGATGGAAATTAATAACATAAGCAACATAAACTTATTCATGAATGTTCCAAGGAACATTATTTGTAGTAGGCAGTAAGTGGAAACAATACATTCAATTGATAAATAGATAAAATAAGCATAGCATTGGGCCGGAGGGTTAGCTCAGTGGTTCCGGCGCCTGCCTCGCAAGTGCAAGGTCCTGAGTTCGATCCCCGGTAACCACATATAATGCTGGGCATGGAAACACACCCACCAACAATCAACACCGCATACCACAATGCCGGACGTGGTGGCTCACGCCTGTAATCCCAGCACTCGGGAGGCAAAGACAGGAGGATTGCTGAGTTCGCAGCGGCTTGCCTGGGCACCATAGTGAGCTCAGGGCCAGCCTGAACTACAAAGCGAGACCCTGTCTCAAAAAGCAAAAAAAAAAAAAAAAAAAAAAAAAAAAAAAAAAAAAAAAAAAAAAAAAAAAAAAAAAAAAAAAAAAAAAAAAAAAAAAAAAAAAAAAAAAAAAAAAAAAAA
>PVIC010037817.1:0-17903 GCA_004025085.1 Thryonomys swinderianus | reverse complement strand
TTTTTTTTTTTTTTTTTTTTTTTTTTTTTTTTGAGACAGGGCTCGTTTTGTAGTTGAGGCTGGCTCTGAGCTCACTATGTAGCCCAGGCAAGCCTCGAACTCAGCAATCCTCCTGTCTCTGCATCCGGAGTGCTGGGATTACAGGCGTGAGCCACCACACCTGGCACTGTGGTATGTGGTATTGATGGCTGGTGGGTGTGAGTCACTGCGCCCAGCATTGTATTGGTTGGGGGGTGGGTTGAACTCAGGACCTTGCGCTTGTGAGGCAGGCACCGGAACCACTGAGCTACATTTCCAGCCCGCTTTCTTTTTTTTGCGGTACCAACATCAAACTCAGGACTGGTGCTTGCCAGGCAGGTCTGGTACCACCGAGCTAAACCCCCAGCCATATTATTATCTTTCAAGACAGGGTTTCCCTGTGTAGTCCAGACTGGCCTCCACTACATGGTCCTCCATGTGCTGGGACCACAGGTGTAGGCCATCACTTCTGGATTTTTATTCTTATTGTCTGGATCCATTTCTGTTTTGCTAGTGTAGACAGCCTGTGTAGACACACATCTGGCACAGGAATCTTTTTATGTTGTTGTTTTGAGACAGGATCTTATTATATGGTCCAGGCTGGCCTAGAACTTGTGGTGCTTCTCCCGCCTCAACCTCCCAGTGCTGGGATTACAGGCATGTGCCACTACAGTTGGCTGGCACAGGAATCTTGGTGCCCTCCTTGGATTACTTCCTGAGTTCTAGGAGAATTCCTAGAAGGGGTGTGCTGGGCCAGGAGCCCCTGTGCTGGCTGCCTGACCTCGATCCCAAAGCGCTGTTAGAGAGTGCTCACGCGCTCTAACCTCACTTGTATGCAGAGCAGCAAGGCCATCCCCAGGGTCTGTGAGACCATCTTCCGCGCCTCAGAGGAGACCCCCGAGCAGTCCTCCTCAGCCCCTGGTGACTGCTCTGCTCCCAACTGTGGGTTTTGTCTGTTTTGGTATATTGTGGAATCACACAACATGCAGTCCTCCGTGTCTGGCTTACTTCCCTTAGCTTGACGTTCTTCGAGGCTCCTCCAATGCCGTGTCACGTGTCAGTTTTTTGTTCCTATTTTTGGTCAAGCAAGCAATATTCCAGTGCACGGATTCACCACATTTTGTCTGTCATTTGGCAGGCATGGAAGGGTTGCACTTCTTGCTGTTGTAGTGCTGCTTTGATTCCATGTGTAAGTGGACATGTGTTTTCACTTATCTTGCATCTCTTTTGTGTTCAGGAGTGAGTAATTGTTTTTGAGCTGCCGTCAAACTGTTTTCCAAAACTGTAGCACAGTTTCTTAGTTCCACGATTGTGTGAGGTTCTGGCTTACCCACCGCCTGACCATCCCAGGCGTGGCCACTGATCCAGAGCATCTTTTCTTGGGCTTTTGCCCCCCCCCACCCCAGCAGCTCAGACCCAGGGCCCTGTGCGCGAAACTTACTACTGCCTCACACCCTCAGCTGTAAGCAGCTCTTTCTGCTGTGCCCATCCATTCCAAGTAGCTTCCAGAGAGCTTGCGCCCATTTATCTTCTCATCGCCACGTTGCTAACACTGGGTATTCTTTTTTTGCTTTTTGTGACAGGGTCTCACGTTGTAATTCAGGCTGGCCCTGAGCTCACTGTGGTGCCCAGCCAAGCCGCTGCGAACTCAGCAATCCTCCTGTCTCTGCCTCCCGAGTGCTGGGATTACAGGCGTGAGCCACCACGCCCGGCACTGTGGTATGCGGTGTTGATTGTTGGTGGGCGTGTCTCCACGCCCGGCATTATATGTGGTTTCTGGCGATCGAACTCAGGTCCTTGCGCTTGCGAGGCAGGCGCTGGAACCACTGAGCTAACCCTCTGGCCCAACACTGGGTATTCTTAAAACTTTGCTGCTGGGCATGGTGATATGTATAGTTGTAGTCCCAGCAGGCTGAGGCAGGAGGATCACCATAGGTTAAAGGCCAGCCTGGCTCAGTGCTATAGAAGTCTGAGTTAAGATAGTGAAACCCTGTCTCACTGCCAGCTCCCCACCACCCCAGGCAACACTTTGCTAACTTTTGGGTAAAAAATGGTTATCACCCGGGCACGGTGCACAAACCTGTATCCGCAGCACTCTGGGAGCCTGAGACAGGGAACCGTAAATTCAAGCCCAATCTGGGCAGCTTCACAAGCTGAAGAGACAGTGTTTCAAAAGTACTGCGAACATAGCTCAGTGAAAAGGGCCTAGCATGAGTCCCTAGTACCACACACAGTACTTTCTTTTTTCTTATTGTGACTGACCATTTAAAAATTGAGATACAATCCCATTACAGAATTCCTGTACCTATTAGCAAAGCTCAGCCCCTTTCCCCCAGTCCCCGACAGTCACTAATTCACTTCCTGTCCCCACGGGTTCCACACTAACTTCTTGGTCACATGTTATTGTGACCTATGGGGCATACACTTGGGTTGGTTTTCTCTGCTGTGTGGCCTTTGCTTGTTGATTTTTCTATTTTCTGCTTTGTTTTGTTGTTTTGTACAAGTCCTTGACCTATGGGGTATTTAAAGTCCTAGATAGTGAAGTCTAGGCAATGACCATTAGTCTCATTTGCTGTTTTTCTGCTTAGGAAGATACCCATGCGCACAGATAGTTACTTGTGTGTGGTGGCCGGGAGCCTTCCCAGGCCTCACGGCCCCAGCGGCTCATGCTCTCACCTTTTCTTCTGAATCATCATTCTTCGAAGGTGGCAGTGGGCACCGCCTGGGGCTTCTGGTTGTGACAAGCCCCCTCCTCGGTGGATTCCCTTGCCTGAGGGCCCTCCTGGTGACAGGCCTTCTTGTTTCTAACCGCAGCTTCTTCCACCTCCCTGACACAAGGGCTAGTGCACCGAGCTGGGGTTTCCCCCGCTGCTTCTGCGCTGTGGGGCTGGGGCAGGGAGCTCCCTGCACTGTTTCGCTGACTCCGGGCACCCCCTCCCACCGTGACACTGTCGCCACCTACAGGCCCCTCCGAGGCTCAGCCCAACTTGGTGCGGAGGCCTAGTGTGACTGTGACCCTGAAGCAGAGGGAGGCACAGCCCCGTTGCTGTGGAAGCACAAGGCGAAGCAGCACAGGGGCTGATGTAGGGGCACAGGCCCGCTCAGGTCCCGCGAAATGTCTCTTCCAGGGGTGGCCTGTGGCCAACGGTCTGGCGTCATACTAGGGCGCCTGGAGCCCCCTCCACCTACTGCGGCTGCCACTGTCCCCACTCCCAAAAGGCAGGAGTGTAGGGCTCCCTGGCGCCCTCCACACGTGGCTGTCTAGAGGAGTGGCACCGTCTGCCGTCGTGACTGGGAGCAGGCGGGGGGCCCTCGTGGGGCTTTATCCAAGTCCCGATCTCTGCCTGTCCCTCCTTTCCCATGCCCAGGACCGCCTTGGTCAGATGACTCCTTGGAGGCTCTGACACCCAGGCACAGTGCAGCAAGGCGGTGCTGTCACCTCGAGGACGGCTGTCTGAGCCTGGCACTGCGGACAGGGTGGGGTCAGGAAAGGGGCCGAGGGAAGCGGCCTCTCCCACCCTTCCCCTCCGCGCTGGGGGTGGGGTGTGCACTCGGGGTGGGACAGGTCTCACCCTCCCACTGTATGGCAGGGTCTTGCTTGGGTTGGAGGGGAAAGTGCCTGGGGCAGGGCCAGGAAGCAACTTGTGTGGCCCTTAGCGCGGGAGCAGGGCAGCTCCCAGGAGGGCTGCATTTCTCATCATGAGAGAAGCCAGGGAACAAGGGGAAGCAGCCCCTTCCCTAGTCTCTCCGCTCCCAGCTACAGGGCACCCAGGGACTGCCCTGGCTGGGCAAACGGCGTGGTACCTGCCTGGCCTGGCCGGAAAGGGACTCCCACTCTGATGGAGGCAGCTGCGTCATCAGGAAACTTTGGCCAGCCTGATAAGCTGAGGGGGGACGGGAGTCACAGTGCCCATGACTCGGTTGTTGGAGCAGGTGCCAAGGCAGGCAGGCTTCCTCTACAGATAGATGTGTATTTGGCAGTGGCCCACAGGGCAGATGAGACCAGACTTGGGCTATGGCCATGGATGCTGCCCCATCTCCATTTCCTGCTTGCACCATGAGGTTCCCAGGAGTGCAGCTGAGGGTGTTTGGGTCCCAAACCTCCTCCTGGGCCCATTCGCGGTGCTCCCCGCTTCAGAGAAGGCTGAGGATCAGACTTAGAAAGTCGGTAAGCTGAGGCCTTCTTGGCCTCAGCCCGCCCTTGTGATGGAGGTGGTGTGTGGAAGGGTAAGGCCTGAGGGGATACGCATGGCTTCAACTAGCTTCTCTGCTCAAGCCCTTAGTGGGCTGCAGAGCACCAGCAGCAGGCATCCTTTGGAGAGTCCTGCTTTGCCTTGGTGCCGGGAAGCTCAGAGAGTGGAGACAAATGGGACTCTGGTTTGTTTTAGCAGCTGATTCTTTCCTAGTTTTTCCTGTGGTATATTTTTGTTTTTTGCTTTTTGGAGACAGGGTCTCGCTTTGTAGTTCAGGCTGGCCCTGAGCTCACTATGTAGCCCGGGCAAGCCTCGAACTCAGCAATCCTCTTGTCTTTGCCTCCCGAGTGCTGGGATGACAGGCATGAGCCACCACACCCGGCACTGTGGTATGTGGTATTGATGGCTGGTGGGCGGGAGTCACCACATCCAGCATTCTATGTGGTCATCGGGATTGAACTCAGGACCTTGCGCTTGTGAGGCAGGCGCCGGAACCACTGAGCTAAATCTCCGGCCCTTTTTAAAATTTTTTTGAGACAGGGTCTCACTTTGTAGTTCAGGCTGGCCCTGAGCTCACTCTGTAGCCCAGGCAAGCCACCACGAACTCAGCAATCCTCCTGCCTCGGCCTCCCGAGTGTTGGGATGACAGGTGTGAGCTGCCATGCTCAGCATTTGTGGTGCGTGGTACCACTGCTCGGATTATAAGCATGACCCACCACGTCAGTTCCAGGGCTCAAACTCTGCACCTTGCACTTACAAGGCAAACGCTGGAACTGCTGAGCTAAATCCCCGCCCCTTGTTGTTGGGGGGTTTTTTTTTTTTTGGAGACAGGGTCTCACTTTGTAGTTCAGGCTGGCCCTGACCTCACTATGTAACCCAGGCAAGCCTCGAACTCAGCAATCCTCCTGTCTCTGCCTCCCGAGTGCTGGGATGACGGGTGTGAACCACCACGCCTGGCCACCCCTTGTTTTTAAAAGAGAAGATCTTGCTGTGTAGTTCAGGATGGCCTTAAAACTGTAGTGGAGGCTGTTCTAGAACTTACACGCATCATCCTGGGTCAGCCTCCCAAGTGCTGGGACTACAGGTGTGCACCCTCATGCTCCCCAGGGAGACTCTTTCACACCAACAAACTGGATCAGGTATTTCCTGTGCAGTGCTATGCTACCCAGCAAGGCTGCATGCATTCCAGGCTGAGTTGGGGCGGCCGCTCAGCTGTCCATGAGGGGCTGGGACCGGCTGTCCCTGTGTTTGCAGGACCTGCTTGCTGGCCTGTTAGTAAAAGAAAATCGTGCCCAAGGCCACAGGGCAATTGTTGGCTGAGCCAGGCCCCTGTGCCAGGTGGCCACTGTGCCAGGGAGTGTATATCTCTTCTTGAGGCTTCATGAGTCTCTGGCTGGCAGTGCAGCCTGCAGTGGCTGGAAAGGGGGCACAGCAGTGGGTTGAGCCCACTGTGACAGGCCTGCTGTTATTCCGTGCCACATGGCTTTCTGTGGGAGGCCCCCAGATGCTTGGGTATGGATTAGGTGCCATCATGCCTACTTTGTCACTCTGGTTTCCCAAGATGCAGGAAAAACGAGCAAGCCTGCTTCTTGCTGAGGGCTGTGTGCCAGCCTGTCTGGCCACCACCTCACTGTGCCACCTCAGGGGAAGCTGAGGTCCATCTCTCTGACCAAGCATCCTGGGCTGGCTTCTGGGGCTTCCCGAGACAGCTTCCCTCTCTTCACAAAGCCTTTATGCTGGAGCTCCGAGCGTTCAGGGCAGAGTGAGCACAGCCCTGGACACGCAGCAAGCGCACGAGTTCCAAGCTCAGCTTCCAGAGGACAGCTAAAGGGAACACGGGCCGGGAAGGGGCAGGAGGCCCAAAGCCTGGGCGGCAGGGTCAGGCCCACAGTGTCTGCGCCCAGCTGTACAAACCCTTTCCAAGTGCCTCTAAAGAGACGAGAGACAACAAGCCTAGCGCTGGACACTGCTGTCTTCAGGGACATGCGGGTGCTCTGCCCAGTCCGCATGACCCCGAGGGAGGGGAGCCTGGCTGGCTGGCTGTGTCCATCTTTCATGTCACCCTTGGCTTTATCCCCTTCTGTAGCTACCATGCCCTCCTAGGAAGCTGGCTCCTTAGTTTTAGGGTGCCCCTGAGCCTCCTGCATGAACACAGGCTCCTGCTGTGCCAGCCACAGACTCTCAGGACCAGGAAGATGGCCTCCCACCACAAGTGCAGCTCTGTGTTGAACAGTACATGGGGGAATGGTAGGGCTGTGCTCATTTGGGGCAGCCATGCTATGCTTTGCCCCTTTGGGCCTGGTGTCATGGGCCAGGTCACAGGGAAGCGCCACGCAGGGAGGCAAACTGAGTGAAGGCTGGAATGTGGCCATCGGACAGCACAGTCCCTTGGGCTTCAATGGTGGGCAGGACCCAAGGCCTCCAGGCCCTCGCCTGCTCAGCAGCACCGGCGCTTGGGGGAGTCTTGGGCGAAGTATGGCAGAAGCCTGGAGCACCCTCTCCACTTCCTAGAGTTCAAAGCCCAAGCTGCAGGCAGCCTGCTCCAGCATCCGTGAGGTCCGGCGGTGCACACGGCTGGAGATGCCCGACAACCTCTACACCTTTGTGCTGAAGGTGAGTCTCCACCAGACCCCTCATGGCCGCGGCCGGTGACACACACTCCTCAGCCTCACAGCTGACCCCTTCCTGCCTGGCAGGTGAAGGACAGGACAGACATCATCTTTGAGGTGGGAGACGAGCAGCAGCTGAACTCATGGATGGCCGAGCTCTGCGAGTGCACTGGCCGAGGGTGAGGCCTGGCCCCGCTGCCCGTCGGGCTCCCCGCCCCGCCCCAGGGCCTGAGCCCTTGCTTCCTCCCACAGGACAGAGCGCACAGATCCGGAGGCGCACCGTCCCTCCGCCCCGGAGCCCAGCACTTCCGGCTCGCCAGGCGGAAGCACAGACTCCCTGAACCAGGGTGAGCTTGGGGCCGGGCCCGGGGCTCAGACCGCCCTGGCTGTGTGGCACCCGCATGGGGTCACCAACCTCTCTCCTAGCAGGTGCTTCTCCTGGGGGGTTGCTAGACCCCACCTGCCAGAAAACAGATCACTTCCTGTCCTGCTACCCCTGGTTCCACGGCCCCATCTCCAGGGTGAAGGCTGCCCAGCTGGTGCAGCTGCAGGGTCCTGATGCCCACGGCGTGTTCCTGGTGCGGCAGAGTGAGTCCCGGCGCGGGGAGTACGTGCTCACCTTCAACTTCCAGGGCAGAGCCAAGGTACGGGCAGGGCGGTAGGGCTGCGGGCCCTCCCCTGGAGTTGGGCCTGGGGCCAGGGTGCCACCTTTGCCTCCCACAGCACCTGCGCCTGTCGCTGACAGAGCGGGGCCAGTGCCGGGTGCAGCACCTGCACTTCCCCTCGGTCGTGGACATGCTGCACCACTTCCAGCGCTCGCCCATCCCCCTCGAGTGCGGGGCTGCCTGCGACGTCCGGCTCTCCAGCTATGTGGTCGTCTCCCAGCCACCAGGTGTGACACCGAGGCCTCTTGCTAACGGGTGGCTGGCTCAGGGAGCCACATGGAGGGTGACAGCTCACTATGGACCAAACCACAGCGATGTGGGTTTGTGTCCTGCCGGCACTTGTACCGAGGCTGACGTGAGGTCTCTTGGTCACTTGTCCTAGGTTCCTGTGACACTGTCCCCTTCCCTTTCTCCCTCCCTCGCTGGAACTCAGAGCTGGGCCTTGCCCACCTCAGCTCTTCTGGCTGTCCCCAAGGGCTTGGCCCTGAGGATGTCCCGGGCCACTGGTCACCCGCCGAGCAGATCTTCCACCTGGTGCCTTCGCCTGAGGAACTGGCCAGCAGTCTGCGGCACCTGGACCCTGAGCCTGGGAATCGAGCCCAGGACTCAGACTACGAAATGGACTCGTCCTCCCGGAGTCATCTGCGGGCCATAGACAACCAGTACACACCCCTCTGACAGCAGCGGGCCCAGCCCCGAGCACAGAGATGGGGCTTGTGAATGTAATGATCTTTCCTTCCTTCCAGAGAGAGATTCAAGGGACACTCAACTGCTCTTTCCAGTTGGACGTGACCCTTCTATCAGGCCTGTTAAAGGGCCTCCTGTAAGTCTTGCGCGTCCTCGGCTTTCTTGTTTACAGAAGTGGTTTCTGTCTGCAGATGCTGCCAGCCCTTTGCCCTGGGTCCCTCATCGCTCTCAGGAGAGGTGGGGTTTGGGCCAGAGCTGCCAGTAGAAACTCGCTCTCTCGCTGACCCTGTCACAGCTGATGACAGACTTCCTAGTGGGGGAGGGTGTCATCAGGAAGCCCAGAACACTAAGCAGCCCGGACCCTCCTGTGGTCCCCCTGGAGCATCAGTCCCATGGCAGGTCCACGCCACAGGAGACCACTGCTAATCCTGCTTCTCTCAGCTGTAGGACAAAAGCTCTGGCACAAGGGCAAGCTGAAGGTCAAAAATGATTTTAAACATTTTACCTCAGATTAACTTTTGAAAGGATTCAGGTTTCAAGACTAAACTATTGCTTACTTCATTGCACTGTTTCAACCTGTACCCATGCCTGTGCTGCAGCCAGGGGCCGCTATGCAAACCCTGCCTGACTTGCTCGTGGTCTGAGCCACTGTGCCTGGCAGCCGTGCCCATCCCTGGGACAGTCACCTGCTGCTGAGCAGCCACTGTCCTTCCTGAACATGAAGTGAAACATTTCGTCCTTTCTGAGAAATTCAGGCAATTACTAAAATAGGAGGGTGGTGAGGACAGTCCTATCCTGGTGCCTTAAGAATAAAAACTGGATCCTGGTTCACAGCAGCCTCACGGAGAGTGCACGTCACTGGGGAGTGGGGCGGGCAGGCAAACTGGGAAGGAGGCTCCTGCCCCCTTCTAGGGAGCGCTCATGTGTCTACAGCTTATTCAGTTATCCCACAAGTGGGGTTTTGGCTCCTTTTAAGCCAAAATGGAAGCTAGGAATCTGGTACCACAGCTCAGAAGAAACTAAGAGCCCACTGTCTGGCCTATCTTGGCACATGTGTCTCTGCACACAAGGTTCTGTCTTGCAGGGACTGAAGCCAAGTCTCTATCTATACTTACTTGCCTTTCAAAAGGACAGGATCCATGGGGCCTGGCTCCTCCCAGAACCTCCCTGTCACAGCACAGGGACAGTAGTTATCTGTGCCTGGGTGCCAACAGAACCATTTACTATAGCCACCAGCATCACCACAGTGGCTTCTGGGTCGAGTACAGCATAGCGGAGCTTGCTTTGCTCTGAAGTACATGAACCTACAGCCTCAGACCACCAACGGCACCTGGCTTCTCAGCAGAGGGCTTCATCTCGTCAGTACTCTCTCGGATGCCAAGAGGTCAGTCTTTTGCTTGGACAACTTGCTGACCTTGGAGGGCTCCAGGCCGGGTGTGGTGGGTGCATCCCTGTGATCCTAGCACTCAGGAGGCTGAGATAGGATTTTCTCCAGTTTGAGATCAGCCTGGGCGACACAGTGAGTTCAAGGCCAGTTTGTACTACATAGTAAGACCCTATCTCTCACAAAACCAAGGAAAAAAACCCCAACAAACCAGGGCTTAAGAACCATCTCTGTGCCACTCTGAAGACACTCCAGTGTTCTTATGGACCATACAGCACATTCAACACTGATCCAGATTTGCCGGCCAGGTCTGAGGACACCTGTCTTTATCTTCTATAAGCAGGTTTCTCTAGAAAATAAACATTAGTAAGTGTGGCTGAACATGGTGGCACACACCTGTGATCCCAGCACTCGGAAGGCTGAGGCAAGAGAATCACCACGAGTTCAAGGTCAGCCTGGGCTACATAGTGAGACCCTGTCTCAAAAAACAAAAAGTGAAACAAGTCAGTCAGCAATGTTTTGGATTATTTTGAAAGACAAAAGTAATCAGAGAGGACAATCTTGATGAGTGAGTTCTCTTATGTTTTCTCCTGTCTGCACAGGAAATAGTGAAGCAAAGGTTACTTTGGTCCAGCCAGTTTAACCCTGTTCCAGTTCAGACAGTGCCAGAGGTGCGCAGGCCCTGCACACAGCAGCTCTAACCTCGTTCACTGTGACAGTGAACTGTCAGTCACCTACCCCAGATGGCTTCCTCTCTAAACGTGTCCAGTTTACTAACACAGCTTAAATACATTCTGACAGAAAGCCCTGTGGCACTGGGACCAAGCGACACTATGCCAATGCCTTTTCTTTATACTAGAGCAGGTCCCCACAGCTGATAGGCCTGATATTCCCAGTGCTGTGCCTGGCCCACCTCGGGTACAGCACGCCCCATGCCCCTCCCACCAGGCCTGAGGCCAAGCCTGGAGCTTGCAGCAGAGGAAGGGTGAGCGCCAGCCTAGACAGTGAAGGAGCACAGGGTCCCTCCTGCTTCCCAGTCACAGCTCCCAGCACGTGACTACTGGACTTTACAAACTAATAGTCACCAGCACCAAAGAATTAAGTCAACTAACCTGCCTTGAATTTTAGACCAGCAATCCATATGGCTTTATCTGGTATAAATCTTCTGCCTTTGATCACTTCTGGACCGTGTAGGAAAAAGGAATAGCAGTCATTAAAATCCTGGGCCAGAGAACACTATTTGTACATAACAGTTTCTTAACCTAAATCAAGGAAGGCCTTGAACTTTTCCCTGAGGGTTGCCTGAGACCCCTCCCTGTTTTTCTCCAGAGCTGTCTCACCACAGATGTGCCCGCCCTAACACCCTGACAGTAGGTCACACACTGACTCTTACCAAGGGCACACCTGGTGTCCAGTGGCTGAAACAAGAGCACAGTGTGGCAGATTCATTTTATATCATTTAGGCAGAAGGTTGTTTGGCAAATTCTTATGTATTGTTTATGTACTGTATAAGTAACTTATTATTGAATAATGCAGATTTTGCTATAATGTACAAATTGCTATATGTGAATTAAAAGAAGTTTTCAGAATCTTGATTTGTTGCCACTGTGTCTGAAGGCTCTATTAAGCCCACGTTCTTTCCCTACCCTGCTTAATTATTTGCTTCTCCTTTGTCTTCCACAGACTGGGGGCATTAAATACTTAGGAATCTGTGTTGGCAAACTGCTTTATGTATCTGTATCTTTCAGCCTTACTGTCCTTTGGATCTCTCTGTTTCTGTCAGGCTGACCTGGAACTCAATACTCCTGCCTCATCCTCCCCAGTGCTGGATTACAGCCCTCGGATTTTTTTTTTTTTTTTAAATTGAAGTTTTAAAAATAAGTATCTCCTGCCCCCTACTGGTAAAATAGCTGAATTGGGACAACTGTGGATCTACGGCAAATGCTTGTGTACTCAAGACAGGAAATGGGAGCTTACAGAATCCATGCTGCGTGGGGCTGTGCCCTTCAGTGCTGCCCAGTGCCGGCCGGCCAGCCTTCCTCCTCCTGATGTGGACCACTAATCCAGCAAGAATAGCAGTCTTGTCTTTCTCTAGAGACACCTTGAACCAGAACTACAGGTGAAGAAGAAAGATCATTTGACAGCTACCACACAGAAGCAGCATACATAGCCCACCTGTCCTAACAGTCTCCTACAAGTAGCTTACACAAACACACATTAACTTGTTAGCAGTTTTTAAAACTTTTTTTATTTTTTAATTTTTTTAAAGTTTTTATTTTATATTATCTACAAAGTAAAAGTTTTTCCCTTAACTTAAAAGTTGAACCACTGTAACCAGTGATCATCTCATCAAACTTGATTTATAAATAATAATCCATCAGTTTGACGATAAGAATTTACTGAACCTTGTCAAGTTTAGTAAAAGGGTGTTCTAAGTCTTGATTTTTTTTTTCTTTTTAGCGGTAATAGCAGCAAGAATCACTCTTGTTACTTCTTTTGCTAGCTGATGTGTTCATGACTTTCAAGGGCCATTAAAAAATAAATAACTTCCAGTTTCGGCAAGCAGAGCTTGGGGTACCTGCGGGACTCTGAAACAGCACATGGAATTATGGATCAGCCCACAAGTTCCTAAATGCCTCTACTCGGTCCAAATATCTTCCACTGCAAGTGAACTGTTAGCATTCCTACTGAATGTTACAAGAAATCAACATATATTTTTAAAAAACAAAATAAATGAAATTCTAGTTTTCTGTGCTTCCAGTTGGTAGAAGCAGTAGAAGGGAGGAGGGAATTTGGCCTTTCGGTTCCTCCAGCGCAGCCTTACAACTGCTGTTGGTGGTGGGCTTGTACTGTAAAAAAGAAAAGTGCACATTTAAACAGAACATGGGCAACACTGCACATTAGCCTAGTGTCTGCAGCACAGACTGTGAGCTATCCTTGTGCTAGCTGAACAAGACTCGAAATTTAATTTGCTTCATCCCTCCCATCTGCACCAAGGTGGGGAAGGATGGGGAGGTGAGTGGGTAGAAACAAATCAGTCAGACGTAAAACTTCTTCAGATAAAACTCCCACAAGACTTATTGACGGGGGGGGGTGTGAAGAGGCCCTACCATATCCCCTCCCCAAATAGTAGCCAAGCACCAGCATTACTTTCACAGTAACAGGTGAGTCTGCAGTACCACCATGGCAGCCATCCAATACTGGAGCACCAGCGAGGGCATCCTGCCGTCAGGGTGTAGGCTGGGGCTGACACTACACTCAAACCAGTCCACACACAGCACTTGCTCATCAGTATCTTCAAGCTACAATCTAAATGCCATGGTCATAACCCCCCGCGTGTCAACCTGTGGGGACGCAGGAAGGAACACACTACCTGCCCAGCCTGTCATGACAAGGAAGGCCACCTGAGCCCTAGGCATGCACCAGCGACCCGAATGCGGCGGCTGCTGCTGCTCATCAAGCCACATCCAGCGTACCATCGAAACACACACAGACCGGCTCTCGGAAGCCTCAGCCCTGACACTGACTGATCATCGAAGTCCCTCCTGGGCACTCTTGGACGGGTCTTGCTATTCTCGAGCGCGGGGCTGGCAGTGTTGGCCCTGCCTGCCATTTGACCTGTGCGAGCAGAATGCTTGGGGTGCCCCGGCGGCCCCTGCACACACACGCCTCACCTGAAGGGTGCGTCATATAGGGGAAATGCGCTGTTGTCGAGACTGGAATGGGCTGTAGTGCACTTTGAGCGAGGGCGGCCTGGGGACCGCCGGGTGGCTGTGTCGTCATTAGCATCATTGGCGCATGGGCAGTTGGATGAGAAGGAACCATTCCTGACTGTACATGAGCCTGAAACAGAGAGCTCTTTTACGCATACAGGCAACATCTCCGGCTTAAACAACAAGTCAACTGTGTTCCTTTCACCAGGCTGGGACTCTCGGGAAAGGGCAAGGCTGGGGGCCTCAGGGCCCTCTCTTTTCTCTGGGGACACTCCCTGGTTCACCTTTTGGCGGCTGCTGCAGGGCTGGGGAGCACCACCAAGTGAGCCTGGGTAAACATCGGAGCTACACTGTTTAGTCGCCACCACTGCTCATCACTGAGCTCTGCACACTGGGCAAGGACTCAGAAAGGGCGGGCCTGATCCTGCGCAGCTTTCTCAACTAGGACAAGATACGATGGTGCTTCAGGCGGGGGTTCCCAGTCAGGCCTGAAGGGAAAGCAGGTCACTACAGGAGAAGCCACTGTCTGGGTCACCTCTTCTTGCTTCTACCCCCCTCGCCTGCTCATAGGCAGTAAGGTGAAGAAACTCGGGCTCCCTTCACTCTCTGAAAGGTTCGCCGAGGCAGCAGGGGAGGAGGCCGCCGCAGCTAACAGCTCCAGTGAGATGAGAAGAACAAACTGAAATTATCTGACCAGGCCGGTGCCCCAATACCAACTGATGGCAAGTCCAACCAGGAAGAGAGATGTTAGCCCAGACAACGAGACCCCAGCAAGGAAGGGGTTTGGCAGGGCTAGGAAGAACCCTCATTTTCTATTTCCCAAACTGTTGCTGTTTTGAGACCATGAACTTTGAATGAAACACTTTGTTTACTCTCACATAATCGAATAGCATATTAGGACTTTCTTGTATAAGCCCCCTTGCTCTTTCTGCACAAAAACACAAAAGTGAGGTTTTTAGGAACCTCAACTTACATTTAAGTTCACATATCTGCTTAGCCACCAGCCTCTGCCAGACACCTGCAGGACCCCCAACTCTCACAAAGCTGATTCCATCAAAACACGCTGACCCACACTGACCACACCGGCCCCTCCCTGCGACAGAGCCAATCGACTGCAGCGTGCTGGACTGCGGCCTCCAAATGTGCCAGCAACTGTGGCCCTCCAGGAACAAGGATGCCTGAGACAAAGCTCCAACCGCATCGCATCTCTGGCCCGCACCTCGCCAGAACTTCATGGGTGCACTACTTGACAGGAAATGGAGGGAGGTGGGTCTTGCTTAGACCCACTAAGAGCTCTGGTGTCAAAGTATTAAGAGACAGCTAATAAGCCAGTTCACCCTCAAAGCTAGCTCCGTGCATGGCCTTGCGATAGCACTGGAGCCCAACTCCAGTGCCATTCTCTTCCTCAGGACGAGCCAACATATCCCTGGCCTCCACAGGACCTCTGTCAGCAACTGATGCAGACAGCACCGCACCTTTCCACCTTCCCAGTCTCACCCTGGAGGATCTCACGAGACTTCCAGACCTATACTTTAAGAACAGGACACTGGGCGCCTCTAGCTTCTAGTTACACTGCAAAAATAAAAGGCCTACCCCTCTCCAGATGCACAACACATGACCAAAGCAGATGGGGGGTGACCAGGGAATATAACTGGACGGACTCCCCTGGAACTCATGAGGCTGACATTCAGGCTGCAGGCCTGGGTGCAGTCACCTGAAGGAGCTGAGGCTGACGGCCTCTGTCCCTGGCAGGCTTCTGTGTATGTGTGGAGGAGGTATATATATGGTGACATATATATAGGAGGGAAGCTATAGACGGAGCAAAGCAGACACAAAAAGGAAAGGACTGGGGTGCATTCCAGAGGCAAAGATATTTTTACGGTCTCGGCTGGAAAACGTTAAAGGACTGACTGATAAGCAACCCTGCTGATCCCATTACAAAACCACACCAACATTTACTGAGGGCCAGATCACAGGAATACTGAGTGGGGAAGGGAGACAGGCAATGGCATCACACATGGGGGTCCTGGCCTGGAGAGCGGCTGGCTCTTCGCTGCTCATGATAACCATCATGCCCCACTCACTCCTCACAGAGAGGCAGCTACGCTGATTACCTGAGGTACATGGGCCATGTGGGGCGGGTTGGTATATGCTGGCTGGACATGAGAAGGATGAATTGTGAAGACAGTCTGTTGTGCTGCTGGGAAACTATTCTGTGGCGACTGCGTATTGGAGGCAGGCGTCATGGAAGGTGGGGTTGGCGCGAGCCCCGCGTGATAAATGGCTGACTGCTGCTGTGGACTGGCCAGATGGAGAGCCTGGGCGGCCTGGTGCTGATGGTGCTGCAAAGCATTGGGAAGATTGGAGAAAGAGACTTTCTTTTATAAGATCCCATCCAAACAGAGATAAAATCAGACCATGGTCTCAAGGAATTGACAGATGTCCAAAAATCAAACAAAACCCTTATAAACTGTAGGAATGAAATTAAAATCTCAAGCAAGTAAAGTATTTGCTTCACCATAAATTTTAGGCTAAATTTGATTTTTAGCCAGGTATGATGTTGCACGCCTATAATCTCAGCACCCTGGGAAGCTGAGGCAGGAGGCAATTGTAACTTAAGGCCAGTCTGTGTAATTTAGTAACAGCAAGACTATTTCGAAAAGGGCTGGGGATAAAGCTCAGTGTGGAGACTCTAGGCTCATTCCCCAGTAGCACTCTTCCAGAGCTTTAATTAGGTTCCCTGAGCTTTTCCAGTCCCCTAATTCTCACTTACGGACCTTTCTTGGATAAGCCTTCTTTCAATTTTATTTTAAAACTTTATCTGTTGCAGTACTGAGGGCTAAAATCATGGAGACTCTACCACTGATCTACATCCTTAGCCCTTTTTATGTTGAGACAGGGTCTTGCTATGTTGCCTAAGCTGGTCTCAAACTTGTGATCTTCCTGCTGCAGACTTGCCAAGTAGCTGGGATTACTGGTGTGAAGCACGCCAGCCTTAATGGAACTTTGCACCACCTCTCCTCCTACCCTAGCGCAGCACACCCGTGAGCTGGCTGCAGGAGGCTGACCACACACTGCGTGTTCTGAGCACACGGTGCCTGGGAGGGACACTGCCTGGCTCTCAGATGGGCATTCAGTGATGAGAACAAGGAAGCAGTGCCGTGCAGGCCTGAGTTCCTCCTTACCTGGACAGGACTGGGTGCAGGATGACTTCCACCGTGCTGGCTCTGCTGCTGTCCAGTGGGGGTAGCTGAAGGCTGAGGATGTGGAGTATGTGGGTGCAGGGTGGCATTAGGGTGTGCGTACTGCTGAGCAAGGGAGCCCGTGGAAACTGAAGTAAAAGGAAAAGCAGCGTGTACAACTGACATGTGGAGGACTGCCATCGCTCTTCCCCTCAGCAGCCGGGCTTTCTTGAAAGCTGCATCTCAGACACACATGCCACTTCCAACCTCTATAATCATCTATACCACAGTGGTCTCAAGTGTAATGTCACTGCTTAACGATAAGGCTAGCATTTGATTCATAGAATACAGCTGGTATGTATTAAATTTAGTCTGAATTTACTACTCACCACTAGGTTCTCTGGAAACTTTAGTCCGAACAGCTCAAACAACACCACATCTGTGCACACGGGTGCACTTTCGGCCCCATTCCCCCTCAGCCTCCCTTCTCCTCCTCAAGTCCATGCCCTGGCTAGCCTCACGTGCTTCTGCCTTGGCGGGCACATTGTCCCGGGGGCGCACTCTGGAATGGGACTCAGACAGGGGCTGTCCACCTAGGGCCAAATACCACCATCTCTGTAATCACAGAAGCCACTCTACTATGTAGTTTGTTCCCTGGGGTTCTACTAAGGATTCCTCACCTTTGTTTAAAAAAAAAAAAAAAAATCGAAAAGCTGAAATTACCTAAATTATGTAGAAAAACAAACACTTCTTACAGAACCCCACCCCCTTTAAAAGGAACTTCAAAGGAAATATGATGGGCCAATTTAAGATAAAATCCTATCATTAAAAAAAGGAACCCAGAGCTAATTCTCCAAGACTCTCAGCGGGGTCACACAAATGAGAAAGAACAGGTACAAAGTCGTTTGTCCACGTCTTCCCCAGAGGACAACTAGACGGCCGGTGAGGAACCCTGCTCTGAGTCGATCTCAGAGCACGTGGAGCACATTTAACTCGTGGGGCAGTGAGCAGACAGCACACTCCCAGCAGGGTCACAGCTCCAATCACAACTAACTCCCAGCTCTCTTCCAAGAAATGAATCCTACAATCCCTTAGAAGCTAACCCCACACGCAGAAGAAATGATACCTCAGGCTCTTCATGTAACACATCAGCAAACACAGACAGGTGAGCAGCAAGCACACACAGGGGCCAGGCATCCACGGCTGCTGAGGCTCCAGCGTGGATGACTGCTACGGCCCAGAGCAATGGGACGCGAGGGTCAGGCACACGAAGCAGTCCCACAATGCTTGGGGCTGCGGGGCTGAGAGCCATCACCTCTCCGGCTCAACATTTTGTCTCAGCTGCAAATGTATCTCTTAAAAGAGGGAAGGGGAGGCAAAGTGCCAGTGTGAGGATCACCTGTGCATCCACTGCCAATGCTAAAGCTGGCATCCTGATTTTTTTTTTTTTTT
>PVIC010037816.1:0-17898 GCA_004025085.1 Thryonomys swinderianus | reverse complement strand
CGTTATTTAAATGTCTCTTAACGCTGCAATTGTTCATCCCCTAAGAAATAAGATCAGCAGCGTTTCACACATTTTGAAGGTAAAATAAATAGCAGCACAGAGATATCATCGGCAGACCCTGAGTCTCTGTGCACTGGGGTCCGGCACCCCGAGACAGCGTGGGCTCGGACACCGGCGTCCAGCCGCACCCCTCCTCCCGTCGCGGACACTGCGGGGACTCCTCAGTCAGTGGGGGCTTTCCTGGAGGCCATAGGGATGGCGAGTTTCTCCGCTGGGGAGAGGTGCTCTGTGCCCCAGGGGCCTGCCCGGGGCTCCACTGCTGTCTCAGCCATCTTACCATCCCGGATAGAACAGGCGCTCTCCAGGGTACTTGATCTTCATTAAAAAAAGTAAAATGTATTTGGAACGTTAACAGAGTATATTTCACAAAGACAAATTATTGCTCTAGGAGCTTGGATGATTGACACATCTCCTTCCCAGCTTAACGGCAAATGCAGTTTTGAATAACGCGTGTGGAAGCCCTCTATCAGTGTTAGGAAGTCTCCTTCTGGGTCCCCAGAGGAGAGGCACTCCCACAGGCCGCAGAGCAGAGCGGGGCTGTGGAGCGCGGGGGCAGAGGCCTCCGGGCACCCTCCCGTGTGCTGACCGGCGACCACGGGGCAGCGCACTCGAGAGCTCTGATACCGACGCGGGTCGGAAGGGACCCACGACTTTCTTCCTAGCACGTCACGAGCAGTGTCAAGACTCTCTTTACACGAGGACGGAAGTGCTGGGAAGAGGTTTTCAGTCTCCATTCGTTTCCAGGGCAGGTGTTCACTTCTTGTGTAAGGACCTCAAGAAAGGACCGACTTTGGAAACACATTTCTAAATACAATAGGGAGAGGAAGACGGACAGAGTAGAAACGAGGTTAGGAGCAGAAGTTTTTCTGTACTGAAAAGGGCCAAGATTTTAAAAGAATGAGAGAAATAGGAAATGATAAAAGTTATCAAAATAACGTCCTATCTTAGGAATCTAACGTATAAAAATACAGACAGACCTCTACCTCCCACAGGGTGCAGGATAAACAGCGAGTAAACAGACTGCTCTAAGGGAGACACCACAGGATCACAGGGACCTGGCCCCGATCTTCTGCCTTTCTTATTTTGTGTGCTGCTTGCCCAGGGAGCCTCCTGGAGCCTGACTCCTGCTTTTCAACCCTGAAAGACGTGTCGTCTCACAGCCTTTGAAAAATTGAATTTGTAATTTAGCAGCTAGCTAAGAAAGCTTAGGCCCAGATGGCTGCACTGAGGATCATACAAACATTTAAAGAATTACAACCCGTTCTGCAGTCACCACCAGACACAGAAGAAGAAGGATGTCACTCTCTTCATTTGGTGAGGGCTGTGTGACCCTGAAATCCAAAAGCAGCCAAAGACAAAAGAAAACCATGGGCAATAGTTCTTATGAAGTCGAGGTAGCATGTGCACACACACACACCCCATCCCAGAAATACTCAGGAAGAACATACACACAGTATGTAAATATGAAAGAAAAGCAGACCGAACACTCAGAATAAACCAACAATATCAACCTATCAACAGCCTAAAGAAGAAGACATCTCCTGGCCACATATTGAATGGGGCCGAAGAAGCATTTGGCAAAATCTAGTAGCCCATTTTGATGAAAATTCCAAGTGAACTCGGGGTAAGGGCCCTGTGTCCACCAAGTCTGAGGCGGGCCAAGGGCTGTATGCAGCAGCCACATGCTGGCGGGTGCAGGCCGGAGCCTCAAGGCAAGAGCTGCAGGAGCCGGCGGGTGGAGCGAGGGGCGCACAGCAGCATCAGCCCAACATCCGAAGTCCCCTCAAAATAAAAGGAGAGGCCAGCCCAGTGCCTGGTGCCCAGAAGACTCCACCGAGATGGGCAGAAGGGGAGACCCACATATCCTGGGCTGAGGAGCCTGCTCCCCACACCCGCCCCTCCTGTCCTGTTCACAGGGCTTTATCCTCAGTCACCTTTGCTGACAGTTGTAGACTTCTCCCTGTTCAACATTTACCAAAGAACTGCAAAATTAAAGAGATCCCACAGCTGCAGAAGACAGCATAATTATGAGGGTCAACCTGATAAGACATATAATCTTCAGAAACCCGCCGGCTCACCTGATAAAATATTTATATCCATCACTGTTGGACACCAAATCCCTGAAGCAGCGCTTTGCAGCGAGCACCTAAGTTCCACACACACCTTGTGTGCAGGGACACATCCTCGGGGCCTCCCTTCTCTGAGGGCAAACTCGAACTCTAGACACGCCTCAGAAATGGTGACTTCAGTGCCACGCTTAACTCAACTTCTTTCACAAATTTGAAGGAAAATGATTTTTCCTCAGTTTTAGTTCATTGAAAAGAAGCGAATCAGAAACTGGGTCCAAGTCCTTCAGAGAATTAAGCTATGTTTATATGGTAGCATAAATTGTAGTCCCATCTACTTTAGTATTCTAATGTGGCAGGCAACTTCATTTTGAATTTAGTCATAATCAAGTACATTAAACAAAACAGCAGATATGAACATTACAGCAAATAGGATAATATTACTACTTCATCGAGTTGAGGCTGGCACGTGAATTCTCCGGCTGGAGGTGTCTTCCGGGGCTGTCCTCTCCGGCCTCCGAATGCGTCTGCTGCCCACGGAGCCCCCTGGGATAAAGCAGTGCGCCCCGCTGTCCGGGGGAGCAGAGGCCCTGCCTCGGGTAGGAGCGAGCTCCCCCCAGCTGGGGTGCGGCGGGGCCTGGGCTGGACCGATTCCCCCAAAGCCAACAGCACCTCCTTCCTCCCCCACTAGATGGGCTCCCCGGCCAGGCTGGGTGCTAGACCCACTCGGCCCAGAGCAGACACCCACGGCTGCTGTTGACATTGCTGAGCTCACCACACAGGACTCTGTCTCTAATTCTGACACCAGCTGCAAAATAAACCCAGGGGTCTGGATCCCAAGACCCCAAAGACAGATTCGCATTAACATAACACTGTTCTCTTCTTCATCCCAAAGTACCACAGTCAACACAAAACACTGCCAGTTTCCTCCCATTGGTTTGTCATTTGTTGTTGGCAAAGACAAGGACAAGGGCCACACTAAAACGGGAGGACTACAGTTTATGGACCACGCTGGCTGCTGGGCTGGGCAGCAAGGGCCAGGTGCAGGGAGTGAGGCTCTGGCGACTGCTGAGGGCACGCGCACGCAGCTCACGGAGGGCACGGCTGTGCGGGCGTCGGCAGGGGCGAGTCCCTCTGAAGGGGCAGGTGGCGCCTGCGTCTGCCCACCGCCGGACCTGGGGTGCGTCCCTGCCGCCAGAGCCCCTCCAGCCCCGTGTGCCCACACTCCCCACCAGCCCAGGAAGTCCGCACCTGCCTGTGGTTCGGGCCGCCTCTGTCCACGTCACGGCCCACTTCAAAGTGTGTAGCAGCAGGCGGAAAGCGGACGTGGCCCCCAGAGGGGCACATGGGCTTCTTCCATCTAGATGAAATGCCTGCGGTTTAAAGGGATCAGGCCCTTCACAGGGCGGTGGGCCCGTCGTGGGGTGGCTTGCGCCCCAGGCCTGGTGCTGCCCTGCTGGGTCTGCGGAGTGCCCGAGGGGCTGTGCACTAGTTCCAGGGCCCACTGGGCATCTCCGCAGTGCTGTGGGGCAAGGGCTCTCTAAGGCACAAGGTGTGATGAAAACACACGGCGAATTTTCACCTTTTGAAAAACTACCGCAGTGCCCGCCGCGCTGCCCTGAATGCCCTCGGGGTCCCTGTGAACACTCGCCCGCGGTCCTGGCCGCCTCTCGCAGCAGCCTGGGTCCTCTCCTGAGGGTCTTGGCTGCCCTGTCCTGGCTGCCCCCATGTCCCGAACTGACATGAAACCTGCCCTATTGAGGTCGCTGTGACCTGGGGGAGGGGCCGGCAGCCACACGGTGCCCAGTCTGGTGAATGCGTGGGTGACGCCCCCACGTTGTTAGCCGACACTGTACCGGAATCTGCTGGAGACCCGCGTGTCATCCCGCGCGGCGGCGTCTCCTGGAGGCCACACACACCACAGAAACGCCACCGTCACCGCCCGGACTTACGGCCCCTTCTAAGCAGGTCTCTCGACCGGCACCACCTGGGGCGGCCTGAGGCCGCCACACGCTGTCACCAAACGTGGTCAGCGTGCACGCCCCCCCCCCCCCCGCAGACTGGCCTTTCCCCAGACATGGGCCACGGCGCCACCGCATCGTCTGGCACACCTGGCACACCTGACCGGCTCCCAAGCGGAGTTGGCGTCCTCCTGTCTACCTCCCTCCAGGAAAGGTCTTCGAGGAGAATCCGAGACTCTGGCCGGACGGGAGGAAGCTGGCCTGAGACAGACTTCAGACGGCTCGCACCGCCCCACCTCGCCGCTGCCCAGAGCACGGGCAGTGCCCTTCGCATCAAGTCACACCACGGCAGATGTCCTCGGCAGCCCGTGCAGAGGAGGACGACAGGGCTCCAGGGCTGCTCTACCTTGGACTTCAGACCTGGCGACTCCCTGGTCTGAGGGCTGCAGTCTGGGGCAGAATCATCCACTTCCTGCTGCTCGCACTGTGACACGTGCCAGAGTCAGGGCTGTGAGCAGCACCTCGGCAGGTGCCACACGACCCCTGTCCTCAGAGCCCTCTGTGTCGGGGGGCCGCCTCCCCACAACCTGCCCCCTGCAGAGGGGCCCAGGGCACAGGGCCAAGGAGCTGTTGGTGCAGAGACGTGCCCTCCACCAGTGTGCAACGGCGCTCCTGTGGCTGGGTGCCCTGCACGAGGCAGCATGGATGTGGCCGTGGGCTCTGACATCACTGGGCCCTGAGAGCGGGCGTCCCTCCTGACACAGAGCGAGGCCCAGGGGCCGTGCCAGGCCTCTGGAAGGCCCAGCGCATGGCTGTCCCGGTGGATGGGGCTCGCTGCAAACCATGGCTACCCTACCTTCACTCCAGGTTCTGCAGAAATATCAGGGGGAGAAGGACAGGGTGGCATCGGAAGAGAGCTCCTGGGTACCCAAGACAGGAGGGAAACAGGCACCGGCCAGTGTTCTCCCGGGAAAGGCACCCCGGCCGATTCGCGCAGCCCAGGTCCCGGTAGAGCCTCCATCCTGGTCCTCACGCTCACCGGGACCCAGGTTGCCACAGAAAGTCATTCTGAAGCTGAAGATTTAGTAATAGGGTCTCCAAAGTCATTCTGAGCGCCTGAGGCAGAATGAATTTACAATTATAGAAATTACTTTTGTAATGCTGGCTGCACCTGAAGATATGATCGGATGATCATATTGCTAAAATAAAACATGCTAAATTTAACATGATGGTAATTCTGTTATTCCATTCAAGCCGCCGCGAATTGCTGCCGCATTCTGGGTAGGCCATTAGCTTACTCTTCTTACTTATGTTCTCTCTTTCTTCTCCTTTTAATCCCAAAGAAATGGCCATAATGAGTTGCTAATAAAATGACAAATAGGGACAATCAAAGGCGGCATTTCAGACACAACCTGATCCTCGTTCTGGGGGGAACCAGACGAGGCGCCGGTGCCCACACGAGCCCCAGGCCTTTCCCCCAGCCCCTGCTAGAAGACCACACCGGGGTACAGGGCCGAGAACGCACCTGTCACCCCCAGGCCTCTCTCGGGCCACACGCGTGACCTCTGGGCAGTTGGACCACCACGGGTTCTGTGGCTGCTCATGTCGAAGCCGCTGCAGGTGAGCGCCACGCACCTCACTCGCTCCCGAGACCCCTGCCCGCCTTCCCACGGCTTCTGGGAAGAGGTGCTATGAGGGCGGACAGTGGTCAGGGGCACGGGCCCTGGCCGGGCTTTCACAGCCCTGTGCAGAGCAGGCGCTGGCACCCCGTCTCCTCCCTAAAGCAGAAATCACAGCAGCGCCCCCGCCCGGCTCTGGGGAAGTGAACGGCTGGCTGGAGAAAGGCAGAGACAGCTGGGAGGCCCAGCCCCAGGGACACGCACAGCCCTGCGTTTCTGCGGCCCGGCCGGGCGGTTCCCGGGTCTTCAACCGCTGGGGTGTCTAGAGGATCACGCCACCCACGGATTCTTGGCAGGAAAGGCTAATCCATCACCTATTTCCAAATGTGACGCACGTTAGCAAAAACAAAACATGACCACTAACACATTTGACCAATTTTTTTGTTTTGTTTTGTTTTCAAAACAGTAAACTTTTAATTTCAGTTTCTAGGTTTCTTTTCTTTAATTCTCCCTTGTCAGAAACATCTTCATAGATTGATAAGGAGCTGACAACCCCAGCCCGAGGCTCTGGTGCCCGGCCCTCACCCCGAGCCAGCGCCTGGGGCTGCCCTGGACGAGGACCCGGAGGCTCCCAGTCACGGGGTGCCACCGCTTGGCACCTGTCGGGGTGGCCCTTCCCTCCTGTGTCTCCGAGCCTCCTCGCGAGGGCGAGTCGCCCTGGGACAGCCGCTCTGGAACTGCCGGGTGGTGAGCGCTAGGACCTCTTAGCGTACCGCTCTGTCCTGCAAGGGAGCGAGTCCGAAGGGGCCAGCCCTGGGCTGGTTGAAGGGCCTCCGTCCGGTGTCTGGGAGGACAGACAGCTTCCTCACCAGCCTGGGTCGGCTCCTCGTCTCCTTCCCGCCCCTGACTCCCACAAAGCAACCTCCGTGCTTCCCACCTGCTCCTGAATTACCAGCCAACCCAAGCCCGTCCTCCCTGGGTCCCTGCACTCCCGAAGATCACCAGTTGTTTTGTTTCAAGCACTTCACACGATGCCCACAGAGAAGCCACAGGCAATGGTTGCTACAACGATAACGGAATTTTCCCCAGTGCTCGGGTCACCTGCAGCCAGGTGGGCCCCAGTGTGGCACAGCCCCGCCGGCCGCCCGCAGTCAGACTAGTCACAGCCCGGCCACCCCGGCAAGGCCCAGGCTCCTCTCTTTGTCATGTAGATTATGGACCCTCAAAATTATACAGAGTTTAAATATTAATTTGCCTTTTGGTATATTTAATTTCAGAACACCAAGGAAAAACTTGGTGGTTGGTGATTGTTATCACATTATTTAAATATAGCATGTATTTACTCGGTAACACAGCCATTTTCCTCACTCATATATGTAATAAATACTCTCTGATCCGTAATTCTCTACGATATCTATCTGAGTGATATAAACATTCCCTTGAATAATAATGCTTTGTGTAACCTCCCATGACAGTTTATCTATTAAAAAGGAAATTAAATACACAAAGGTATGGGAAAAATCATGGAAGGCAATAATGAACTTAGTAAATCCAGGAAGGAAAATGAAATAGGGCTCATTGGAAGCCTTAGCTTCCCTCTCCGCTTCCCCTGACTCACCAGCATCAGCGGGCATTGGGCAGGAGGCCCCGGTGCCCACACACGGGGTCCTGGGGTCACAGTGCCAAGGGAAGCAACACTCAGTGTGAAGCCAGCTTGGGCAGTCTGCACCTGAGCGGGAGCCCTGCTCTGGCATCTCCAAGCGCCCTATTATTTTCCCAAAAAAGTTCCCCGGTCGGCCGCATCTCACTTAGCACCACGCTCCCAGGAGCCTGCGATCTCTCTTTCCTTACCAGTACAGATCATCCTCATAAATACCGTCTAACCCATGCCAGTCTTTCCATAATCAGTTCTGGGCAGCTGTGGATACTCAAATGTGTGTTTAGCATGAAGTTCTTTTTTTTTTTTTTTTTTTTGAGGCAGGGTCTTGCTTTGTAGTCCAGGCTGGCCCTGAGCTCACTATGTAGCCCAGGCAAGCCTCAAACTCAGCAATCCTCCTGCCTCTGCCTCCTGAGTGCTGGGATAACAGGCGTGAGCCACCGTGCCTGGCATGAAGTTCTTATTTTAATGCTAGCCACGTGTTGATCCACAGACTTTTGAAAACTTAAAAAGAAAACCTTTAAGAGAAAAATTGAGGAGAGCCGTTTAAATGACAATAATTTTACAACTCTCCTTGAACATATGTTAACAGTACCGTGTGTTTTTATTGTGTATTATTTCTGGAAGCAAATCTGTTTTACAGAGGTCAAACCTGTATAAGTATAAAAACATAATTTTTAAGGAAGATGTAAAAGTTTTACAGTGGGGGAAAAATCATCTCCTCCAACAAAGTGGTGTTTTGCTCTCTTCTTCTGAGTGTAAGGACAACAGAAGCCAGACCACTCTGGCGCAGGTCACAGCCCGCATGGCCGCACCCCGCCCCCACGCCACACGGCCACACCAGGCCCTTCACAGCCGGCGTCTGCTCATCTGAGGTCCGCGCTTAGCTCAGCTATGTGTTCAGTTGAAAGCATGAAAAGGCAGTGCCTATCACAGCTAGAAAGGAAAAGTCATCATTTTGAAAGCCCTCCTGTAATGCCTTTAAAATCAGCAGTCAGAAAACCATTAGTGTAATTGACAATCCCGAGGGCCCTGGTCCGTCGGCCCTGGAACCTCCCCCAGGGCAGCCAGGGTCCCCGGCCAGCTCCTCCAGGTCCGCTGCATGCTGTCCTGGCCCTGCCGGGCGCGGGCTTGTGGTGACGGGGCCTTTGTCTGGGGAGGCACAGGCAGGTGGGCGCTTCCTCCAGGGGGCAGCAGGCAGATGGGCAGAGCTCAGGAAAGGGCCCTGCAGGAGGCGCTGGTGTTGGGGACCTGAACGGCCAGCCCCACCCCTCACCGTGGCTCCACCTGCAGCGGGTCCTGCGTGCCTGCCTCAGTATCCACCACGACTCCCTGGAGCTCAGAGCTCTTCCACGCAAAACAGAGGGCCGCCTCCCTACCGGGTCCTGGATGCTTCATGTTCTAGAGCTACAGACATAACAGGAATTAAACCCCCATCCAGACTCTGGTATGCACAGGACAAAAGAAGAGGGTGAATTAATCGCGCTCACATTGAAGCAAGAGGATCTCACACAAAGATGCCAAGCAGGAGACCTGGTGGCCTCCCTTCCTCCTCTTGGCCGCAGCCCATCCACCCTGAAGCTTCTCCTCTGACCCGCCCCGGGTGAGACCAGCCCAGTCCGGAGCCTCAGTCCTGCTGGAGGAGCGAGCAGGTCTGGCCGCTGCCCGCACAGGCTCAGATGAGCAGGGGCAGCAGGCTGCCCGGTACGACCCCCGAGATGGGCGGACAGGGACAGCCACGCAGAGCTCTGCCCTCAGCTCGGTCCTGCCGGTGCCCTCTGGTCTACCCGAGCTTACAGCGGTGACTTTGAACTCTGGCCCGCAGACCTGCTCAGGGGCAGAGTGTCACAGCACCCTGGGCCTCTCTCCCCCTCCCTGCGCCGTGCTTACCCACCCTGCACTTTCTCCAGGAGAAACCACGCATGACCCCGGGGCAGCTCATGCGGGCAGTGGAGCCCCGGAAACAGGCCCTGGGCCAGGCGGAGGCCATGCCACCCTGCAGCTGTCCTGGGAAGGCGATGGACGCCCCTGCCCAGATGCCCGTGAGGGCTATGAGGACACACGCAGCCCAGGGCAGCCCCACACTCAGCCCGTCAGTGCCCGCTCACCGCCTTAGCACCGGCCTCCTTCCCCACGCACAAGTGTGGGTCTGACCACCGCAGGCTGCCGGGCTCAGCCTGTAGCGAAGGAAGCAGAAATTCATGAAGTTTTAAAATACAAAATATTGTTGCTGGTATTTGAAGCCTGCGACAGGAGGCGCCGCCTCCCCCACTGCTCCCAGCGGACACAGCCCTGCGGCGCGTGCCTTGCGAGCCCCATTTCACGCTAGATTTCCCTGGTGGATGAGGCTGAACTTAAGCAAACAGCACTGACGGTCCTAATAGGACAGGTGCTCCGGATGTACACGGAAGGTCACTCCTATTATTTCAATTAACAACATAAGCCACAAAAACACACAGGAGTGAATTAATTTAAAGGTTCCATTTAGCGCGATGGTGAGGACGTCTTTAGGCCTCTCGGTTGTCTTGGCAACTCCAGCATCCCCGACCGGGGCCGCACAGCTCCCTCCTCAGCACACACACAGTTCAGACAGCACATTAGCGAAGAAGATGATGTCCATGTAAATGTTGAAATATTTTCGTTGCCATAGAGACGAGAAGAATGGCGAAATACTGGTGCACTTGACACACTTGAAGGCAGACTTTTAATTAAAGAGAATCTCCACGACAATGCCAAGATGGCTGAGCCAGGGCCTTGGGCCGGCTCTCCACAAACCAAGCCCCTGCCCTGGGGTGCAGGCAGCCACCGGCAACTTCTGGCCTAGCAGCCTGTGTAGAGCATGGAGCCACCAAGCCGAGTCGTAGCCGATCGTTATCTTCTTGTTTTGTTTTTTTTTTTTGCTTTTTGAGACAGGGTCTCACTTTGTAGTTCAGGCTGGCCCTGAGCTCACTAGGTAGCCCAGGCAAGCCTCGAACTCAGCAATCCTCCTATCTCTGCCTCCCGAGTGCTGGGATGACAGGCATGAGCCACCACGCCTGGCTCGTTATCTTCTTTATTGAGCACAGAGGAAGGAAGGGACGGAAGACCAGAGATGTCTGCCCACAGCAGTGCTGGCCGCCGGCCTTGGGCCATGTCCCTCACTGCCCACAGCCCTGGCAGGGTGGCTGTCCAGACGCCCTGAGTGGCTCTAAACCACCACTCCGAACCAGGGCAGTGGACACTGGCCTCTCCTCCACCCTCTGCACACAGAGACCGTCACAGAAGCCCGGACAGCACGGCCAGAGAAGGTGCAGGGCAGGGCGGGGCAGGTTAGGCAAAGAGGCCCTTTCCTCTTCTTATGGACCCTCGCCCATTCTCACTGTGGCTCCCGCTGGGAGACACAGACTCCAGCTCCATCCTGAGAACAGGTCAACAGTCAGTGTTCTTCCACGCCTGGGTGTGCGTTCTGACCTTAGCAGGTGCCCACCCAGCACCTGCCCGTGACCCTCCACACATGGTCGCTCGGGCCCCATGTCCTCTCCCACCCTGCTTTAGGCCCCAGCGATCATCTCCAAGGCCACAGCCATGGCAGGCCCTCTCTCCGCGGGCCAGACCCAGGTCCCTCCAACCTCGTCCCACGACCATCAGCTCAGACTAAGGGAAGCAGCGCCGGGGCCTCTGTAGCCCAGCAGACCTCTGGCGAGGCCCTGGGCCCCCTGCGGCTGCGCACCCCCAGCTGCATCTGCTCCCTTAGAACTTGGTTCTGAAACGCTTGTCTGCTTAAGCCGCCCAGGCCTCCAGGGAGAGCATTCTCGGGTACGGGACGCAAGAGATCAGGGCCCAGGAGTCATGCAGTGCAGCCGGTGCCGGGCGACAGCTCTCTTCCTTTGTGCTGCTTTGACACCGTGCGCCTCTCCGGACGCACAGCCTCAGGGGCAAACTGTCCAGCGTGCGGGTCTGGAGCCTCACACCAGCTGCAACAAGGCATCTCGCAGCCGGGCCCAGGTCCTGGGCGCAGGGGCACTGGGCAGCCTCTCACCATGCTGCTGTGCAGAAGGTCTGCCTCACGCCAAGCAGTTCACTGTGCCAAGCTCCACAGAAAACACGAGTCGGAGTCAGGGGGCTCCCAGGGCGCACAGGCCAGCAGGACGGTGAGAGCGCTGTCCCAGGAAGGAGCACCCCACCCAAGAGGACAGCATAGGGCAGAGCTGCCAGGGGACTACACTGCACCCTGCTGGCACCCATCAAGAGCGCCCCTCTCCCTGCCCCTTGGCCACCCGCCGCAGTGCACATGCACCTCCACCTCAGCTGGCCCAGGCTGCATTGGGCACAAGCAACCACCCTGCTGGCCCAGGCTGCCCTAGCATCACTCTGTGCCACCCACACCACCGCACCCTGTGCCCATCCTTCCTCCTCCAGCCTCCCTACCCTTGATCTTGGCAGTGCCCCATGACCTCTTGTCCTAGACAGCCTGGACCTGGGGGCGCTATGCATATGCCACCCTCATCAGGCCAGATCAAGGGGTGTCCTCACCATCCAGGCTGCTGGACCAGGACTCATGCCCGAGGCCCCAGCAGATGCCAAGCCAGCATGAGGCCCGTGTATCTCTGTAAAGTGACTGTCCAAGGGAGGGTGCAGAGGCCTTCCCAGGGCTCAGGCTGCAGGCCAGGCCTGCCTCCCATCCGCTGAGCTGCGGGCCCGGAGCTCCAGTCGTAATTGGATGATGAGAGCTAAGCTCGAGTGTGTGGTCAGTAAGGGTGAGGCTGGCACTGTCTGCCGACAACCAGGCCACGATTGCCCCTTATCTCCCCATGGGGCCTGGCAATGCCAAGTCCTTGGGCCAGAAGAGAGCTCGGCACCCTTGGGGATAATTGCACACTGTGCCCAGCCAACTCAGGAGGGAGCCTCCCACAGAGCCAGCAGCAGAGGCCTGGGGCTTGCAGGAGAGTGGCCTTCGGGCCCTGCCAGGATGGGAGGGGACAGAGGAGGGCAGCAGGTGCCTGGGCAGAGGAACTGAGCATCAGCCCACTCCTCTTCTCCCTGGAGAGCAGCGTGCTGCAAAGCACTCTGGAAATGGAGCCAGAAGACCTTGAGGGAAACCCACAGGCACAGACAGCCCCGGACACTCCCACGGCCTAGAGTCAGAACTGCACCCTAGGGAAGGGTGGCGGCACACCGCAGAGGATGGAAGGCAGGCCCTTGGCCCCTGTCTGCTAGGAGGCTCAGGGAAGGAAGACACTGGCCCCACCCCGTCTCTCCTGGCTGTGAAGGTCCTGAGGCCACTCCATTCTTATATTGCCCGGTCACAATGTGACTCGGGAAGTCAACAGTGAGGAATAACTAGACCTCAGTAATTACTAAGTGCATAGTCACAGAAGGACTATGCATTTATCTGCATTCTCCAGAAATCTAGGACAGATTGTATAGGAAGAGATCCGTGTCAGCTGCCTGTGGATCTCTACCTGTATCTCCCATCTAACCATCCTTTCACAAAAAGGCCTCTCACTGTTACGTGTGTGTTCATCTACCTCCCTATCTACACACACGGAGAGAGAGAGACACCTATTACCTACAGAGCTCTCTCTCTCTCTCTCGATCTATGCCCCCATCTAGACACAGAGGAAAGGGAGAAAGAAGGACCTGTTATCTATGGATCGCTACCTGTCTCTTTCTATAGCCCCACACCTGACCTATCTATATGCAGAGGACAGGGAGAGAGCTATTAGTCTACAGATCTATCCCTATATTTATCTATATATTTATCATCTACCCAGCTGCCGGCCTACAGGGAGAAAGGTGTGTCATCTATAGGTGTGCTTTATCTGTCTGTGCACAGATACCTCAGCCCAGTGTCTGCCTCCAGATCTGGATCTATCCAGGGAGAACACCACTCACTGTCCACAGGTCTCTATCTCCATAGCCAGCGGAATTACCACCCCTCTAGGTCCGCGTCTCTATGCAGAGAGCTCTGTTACGCACAGAGGTGTCTCCATCTGCAGAGAGAGATGTACTGTGTGGTCCTGGCCTCGGTGTTTGCGGCCTTCCAGCTCCGAGCTCTACAGGGCGGGCCACAGTCAAGCCTGAGGCCTCTGAGGCGGGAGGTCTCCTCCAGAGGAGTCAGCCTCTCTCCTGCCGCCTTGGCAGACTGGGTCGGGCCGCCAGTGCGAGGAGGGCAGCTGCGGTAGGCCACTCTGTCACCTCACCCTGCAGACGCAGCTGCAGTCGGACTGGCTGTCTGGGTACTGCCCCTGGCCAGAGTGGCCTCGACACTCCAGCCATGCCTGCACCGCCTCCTCCTGGTGTGGAGGCCAGGGTCCGGGACAGGGAGCCGAGTGGGCTGAGAGACCACGTTCCTACGGTCCCAGCTGCGTCCATCTGAGAGACGGGGAAACACCAGGGGTGCAAGAGACACTCGAGATTTGAACCTATGCACGGAGCAACGGGGACTCCAGGTCTTGGGGCCTGGTCTTCACCCAACACCTGATGTGACTTAAGGACCTCGCATCCGGAAGCCGTGGTGCGGGCCCGGCAGGTTCAGAGGCAATGGAGCCGAGCCTGTGGGGTGACGGGGCAGGTGTGCGCAACGACGCACCCAGCGGGGCAGATCAAAGCCCATCTGGCTCCACAGAGCTGGAGACGGGTCCTGCGGGGCTACTGTCACGAGATGGCGGAAGAGCCCACAAAAGCTGTCTTTGCCCACCCCTGGCCATGGAGCTGGCACTGGTGCTGCCCCTTCACAGGACAGGCGCCTCCTCCGCAAAGCACAGCGTCTGTGAGGCCTCAGCTGCCCGCGAGTCCCGAGCCCACTGCCCTTCTCGGGGCCTCGGGTGCTCTGCACCATGCGGGCCACAGATCAGTGTGCCTGAGGCGCTGAGTGCAGAAGGGAGGCAGACGGGGGCAGTGGTGGCGCTCGGTGCTCACCAAGATCAGGGTACCCCACTGGCCAGTACACTTCCAAGGGACCATAGACGTGGCTTTTAGCAGAACACGGCCCACCTGCCGCTCTGAGTAAGGCAGGGCTGCAGCCCAGACCCCAGTCTGGAGCCGAGGGCCCGCATGAGATCCGAACCATGGAAGCTTGAGGGGGAACTGGCTTCCAGGCCTGCTCAGAGAGGAGCCGGGACCCGGAGGCCCTCAGCATGCACAGAAGCCCTCAGGGCTGGGCTCCAGGGGCTGCCGGGGTCAGCAGATACGCGGGGTGGCCACGGCTCCAAGGGCAGGACAGCCCACCACGCTGGAACTCAGGGACACATTGTCTCAGGGCTATTTCCCAGCAGTGGTTTAGTCAGACCCGAGAGACAGCTTCACCTTGGAGAAAGGAGGTGGCTCAGGCTGAAGCACAGGCCGTGGCCATCTTAGTCAAGCCCAAAGTCGGCCTGCACCGACTACCTCCCCGAACTGAGCAGAGTGCGGCCTGCCCTGGGCTGGGCTCGTGCATGTGTGTGCGTGCGTATGTGTGTGTGTGCATGCGTGCGTGCATGTATGGGTATGTGTGTGTACATGCGTGCATGCATGGGTGTATGTGTACATGCGTGCGTGCATGGATGTGTGTGTGCGTGCGTGCATGCATGGGTGTGTGCATGCGTGCATGGGTGTGTGCATGTGCATGCATGAGTGTATGTGCGTGCCTGCATGGGTGTGTGTGTGTGCATGCGTGCATGGGTGTGTGTGCGTGTGTGTGCATGTGAGTGCATGCATGGGTGTGTGTGCGTGTGTGTATATGTGCATACGTGCATGGGTGTGTGTGTGTGTGTGTGCGCGCGCGCAGCAGCACAGCAACTTCTTGGCGGGAAGTGGGCAGCTCTGCATCGCATAACTCAGCCCTGGGAGCCCGCTGGGGCTGACGCTTCAGACTCCGGGCTCAGGTGGGCATGGATGGATGCAGCAGAAACCCGCCTCAGTGCGGCCTGGGCAGGCAGAGCCTGGATGTGAGGGCTGGCAGGGGCCTGGGGCGGCAGCCGCTCAACACAGGATGAGGCCTGCACTGCGAGGCATGAGGCATGGTGAAAGCCAGCTCTCCAGGGCCACGAGTGTCCAGCGTGAGCCGGCCGCATGCTGGGGAGGCCGACAGGCCAGCTCCAGCAGGGACGCAGGCAGCACTGGTGTCAGAGCCACTGAAGTCGTGGGCATCTGTGCAGGAGCCAGGGTCAGAGGCCTCCCAGGGCGCAGGTGGGTGTGCACAGTGTGCTCAGCGAGGGCTTCGGCAGGGAGGGTGGGGCCAGAGTGGGCTGTGGGGTGCATGGGAGCCATGGTCCCACACCACACGCATCAGGCACACTGGGTGGTCTCACCACCACGCCCATGCAAACACACACATCCACGCAGGCCAGCACACACCCGCCCTAACCCAACCACATTCTGGCAAGTCGCCTCCGCCAGCCCTGCCGAAGTCTGTACCCAAGGAACTGGAGGGGCACGCCACGCCCTTGCCACTCATCAGCACCCCATTCCCAGCACAGAGCCACCCCCAAGTCTCGCGCACAAGCGCCTCTGCTGTGCTCAGTGTTCGTCCTGTGCGTGGTCAGGAGCACCCCGCAGGGCCAGCTGACTACGGGTGAGCCACGCACTCGGCCTCTCCTCAGTGTTGCGGGTGGACAGGCCGGAACGCTGGCACTCGCCCGCGCCTGGCAGGGCCCAGCCGCTCTCACCAAGCACAGCTCCGCAGGGCCTTCAGAGCCAGCGAAGCCGAAACACAGTGGAGCAGTTATAACCAGGCCGAGACACGCACTCCCGAGGGGAGCTGGAGCAGGGCTCGGGCAGTGACCGGCACAGCCTGGAACCGTCCCCTGGAGAACTCCCAGCCTCCTACTCCAAAGAAATGCCAGGCGTGCTGAACACAGACGATACGCAAGGCAGTCTGGGAGTTGATCTTTCCTACGCTCTTGGCACGGGGTCCTTCTTGGTCCCAACAAAGGTCAGAAGTGACCCTGAACCAGCAGGGGCAGGAAGGGCCCTCGGGAAGCAGGCCTCTCCGGCTCCTTCCAGAGTGCGCACCTGAGCCCCCAGGCGGAAGAGAGGAGCTGAGCCAACAGCCCCCGCCGCCCCCGCTGTGGCCTCGGCCACAGCCCTTGGTCTCCCACACCTCCCAGCGAGCGACTGTCCGCTCTCGTCACAAAGCCTCGGGCTCCCCACTCGCTGGCAGCTTTGCCCCTGAGGTTGCTGGACAGGTAGAAGTCCTAGTGATGCATTTGCATGCTTTTCCCTCGCTAATCTCTCTCCTGTTACAAGTGCCTCAGCCGTGAACCCAGCCAGGCGTGAGGAAAATGAATTTTCTTCCCTCTAACTGTCATTCACTCCTGGCAAAGATGCCAAAAGCAAAGTTAAAGACAAATGGAAGAGTGGGAAAAAATAACTTGCACATGCATAATAGAAAACAGCTTTGCATCTGCAGATAGAAAGGTTACAGATTCACATAGGTGCTACAATGCAGTAGAAAAATCAATAATTAAAAGGGGAAGTTAATGCGGTATAATGCAGCACCTGCCCCACCTCACTAATAATCTGTGAATCACAGTGTTTCCCCAAGAAGGTCAGAAGAGAAATCTGGGCGCCGACACAGTGTCCCTGCGCTGGAGGCAGAGGCTCTGTGGGCACGTGGCATGCCGCCATCTGTGTGCTGGACCTCGTGGCAGCGCCCATGCCCACCACTCACGCAGCCTGGCAGACCACCCCGGTGAACCTGCTCACCTCTCCTCTAGTCGGGCCTTGCTGGGGGTGGGGGGCCTGCTCCCTGCGGCTTACTTTCTACACTTGTAAAGACCACATATTCATGACGTATGAGAGAGAAAAGGCCAAGTCCAAACCCAAAGTGCCCTCTGGCAGGGAAGGGTGTCGTAGTTCAGACGTGGTTTGTCTTTCTCTCTCTGTCCGCTGGCCCTGCCTGATTTCCTCAGTTTCCACGGCATGAGATGAAACATGATCCCTCTTTCTGCCCATCTAAGTCTAAGGACTTTCTGTCCTGTCCATCTAATCTGAGATTTCAGTCACTTGACCTGTTTGCAGCATGAGTTTCCAGGCTCTCTGAGGACAGGCGGCCATGGCCGCACACTCCAAGGGTCCTCAGCCCGGTGGGTAAGAGGCGCCATGCAGGCCCAGCCCTGAGCAGCCCAGAGACGGAAGCTCCGCGCTCAGGGCTGAGCCTGGACGCGGCCCCAGAATCTACTAAACTGGGAGAGGAAGGACTCAGGCTCCTGAAGCCAGGCTTCCACCTGGCACCCGTGCCCACAGGCAGGTGGCCCTCATCGGAGTCTTCTCTGTCCTCAATGCAGCCGGCTTGGCCTCACCCACAGGGCATGATGGGGTGGGCCACGCCCCAGCTGCCCAGCTCAGCCGGAGCCACACTGGCACCCCGCTCATACCCAGCCCGAGGCAGCCTTGACCCTCAGCATGGGCCCTGGAGCCACGCTCAGCAGGAAGGGCCACCCTGGGGCCCGGCCAGGTGCCACCACCGTCAGCACTGCCTCGCTCAGGGCTCCTCACTGCTTGGGCCTCTCCGGTCCCGGGAGAAGCCGGCTGACACTGCTGCAGCCTGTGCGTGTCACCGCCCTGCTCCCCCT
>PVIC010037815.1:0-17893 GCA_004025085.1 Thryonomys swinderianus | reverse complement strand
GCCGGAGGGTTAGCTCAGTGGTTCCGGCGCCTGCCTCGCAAGTGCAAGGTCCTGAGTTCGATCCCTGGTAACCACATACAATGCTGGGCGTGCAGACACGCCCACCAACAATCAACACCGCATACCACAATGCCAGGCGTGGTGGCTCACGCCTATAATCCCAGCACTTGGGAGGCAGGGACAGGAGGATTGCTGAGTTCGCGGTGGCTTGCCTGGGCACCATAGTGAGCTCACGGCCAGCCTGAACTACAAAGCGAGACCCTGTCTCAAAAAGCAAAAAAAAAAAAAAAAAAAGAAAAGAAAGAAAACAAACAAAAAAACCCTCACTGAACAAAACAGAAGCAAAACCAAAATAGAACACAAAGCTAAAGAACAAAAAACATGCTCCATTGAGATTTTAAGGGCCCATAACTGCAGGCAGTGAAGGAAAGAGGTAAGACACAGCTGTCAGCCCTCCAGGGAGTCTCTGCACATCTGAGACAAGGAACTGAGGATAGAGTTTCAACAGCCCCTGTAGCTAGTAGCTACCACACTGCACTGAGCAGGTCTGTGAAAGCCATAGAGCAGCAAGTCAGAGGGACTCAGAAGGATTTCTTTGCTTCCCAGATGTGGAGTCAAAGGGACCATGCACTAGGATCGGACAGGTGCTCAGTCCCGTTGGCAGATTAACCTGGATAAAGGGCAGGGGATGTAGCTCAGTGGTGCTGCCACCTGCTTGGCAAGTGAAAGGTCATGAGTTTGATCCCCAGTTCCACAGGAACAAAATGAATTAACCTGGATAAAGTCCTGCTGTAAAGTAAGGACCTATGCACAGCTACCAATAGCTTTTATAGTCTCTAATGAAAGTTTTAGGAAGTTGAATAAAGTTCATTTTAAAATTTAGCTTTCTGAAAGCAGAATCTGAAACACATTATACTTGTTTCCTTTGAGATCTCTGATTTATAGCTCTTCATCTGTTATAATGATGTTAGTGAAGAGTTTTGAAGTTTAAAGTGTATTCACTGAGCTGAGGTGTGGTGGCTCACACCTGTAACTGCAGCACTCAGGAGGCTGATGCAGGAAGATCACTGTGAGTTCCGGGGCCAGCCTGAGCTAGTGAGATCTTATCTAAAAAACAAAAACATCGCTGGGCGTCGTGGCTTACACCTGTAATCCCAGCACTCAGGAGGCAGAGACAGGAGGATTGCCTGGGCTACATAGTGAGCTCAGAGCTAGCCTGAACTATAAAGCGAGACCCTATCTCAAAAAACAAAACGAAACAAAACAACAACAACAAAAAAACCAAAACATCAAAATCCCCCAAACGAACCCAAAACCAGCTGAAGGTTGTGTGTGTGGGGGGGCTACTGCAAACTTCTAGCTAAAAACAAAGTAGTTAGGGCTTGGAATTCAGCAGTGGTACCGTGCTTACCTTGCAAGCACAAGGGCCTAAATTTGATCCCTGGTACCACCAAAAAACAAAACAAAATACAAAAAACCCCCCACAAAAACAAAACAAAGTGGTGTGTAAAATGCCAGTGTAGATATTGAGCAAAGCAAGTCTTTTTTTTTTTTTTAGACAGGGTCTTGCTTTGTTGTTCAGGCTGGGCCTGAACTCACTATATAGCCCAGGGAAGCCTCGAACTCACAGCAATCCTCCTGCCTCTGCCTCCTGAATGCTGGAATTGCAGGTGTGAGTCACTATGCCTGGCATTGTGATTTGTGGTACTGGGGATCAAACTCAGGACCCTGCACTTGCCAGGCAGACTCCAGAACCAGAGGTAAATCCTCAGCCTATAAATCCTGTTCTTTACAGTGGGAAATAATATGTAACTTTTCCTGGTGACACTGAACACTGAAACCAGAGCCATCACATTGAACTATATTCCCAGTCCTTCTAAAAATTTATATATATATATATATATATATATATATATATATATATATATATATTTTTTTTTTTTTTTTTTTTTTTTTTTTTTTTTTTTTTTTTTTTTTTTTTTTTTTTTTGCTTTTTGCGACAGGGTCTTGCTTTGTAGCTCAGGCTGGCCCTGAGCTCACTATGGTGCCCAGGCAAGCCACTGCGAACTCAGCAATCCTCCTGTCTCTGCCCTCCCGAGTGCTGGGATTACAGGCGTGAGCCACCACGTCCCGCATTGTGTTATGCGGTGTTGACTGTTGGTGGGCATGTCTCCACGCCCAGTGTTATATGTGGTTACCGGGGATCGAACTCAGGACCCTGTGCTTGCGAGGCAGGCGCTGGAACCACTGAGCTAACCCTCTGGCCCTAAAAATTTATATTTTAAACAGGGGTATGATGGCACATGCCTATAATCCCAGCACTTGGAAGGCTGAGGCAAAAGATTCTCTGTGAGTTTTAGGCCAACATGGACCACACAATGAACTCAGAGCTAGCCTGAATTACATAGTGAGACCCTGGTTCAAAAAAAAGAGTATTTCATTTGCTAACAGATGACCAGTGGTACTGAGGGGAGGGTGCTTTTGGACAGACAGTGGTCACCAAAGAGACCAAGCCAGGACTAGTGCAGGGACAGAAGCTGTAGCCAGGAGCCCCTTGGTGCTGCTTGCAGACAGAAGCCTCCAGCTCCAGAGCAGCACCTGCAGATCTCCCTCCCACAGGATGAGAGCAGGGCCCTGGCAAGCATGGCGCTCAGGGAGAACCTGGGGTGCCCTGCCAAGCCCTGCTTCATCTTGTCCTCAGCACCTCTTTGTCCTCTTCCATCCTGACATTCACTCATGCCCCTGGGCCCCCATGAAAACAGTAGGCCTGCCTAAAGCGCTTGCTTGTGTCCCTGAGCCACTCGATCAGCTTGGGGTCATGGGAACCTGGCTCAGGACTCAGAAGGGCAGGTCACACACGCCCTGGACTTGTGGGGGCAGCCGAGGCTGAGCTGGTACCGCGCCTGTGTGGACACTGACTCAAAACAACCTTGGATCCCAAACACATTCTGTGGACCAGCGTACAGGGCTTCCGGGATTGAAGAGTGAGTGAACTCAGGTGAGAGGGGAAGCGATCCCTGCCCTGGAACCACGAAGCAAACAAGACCTTATTAACTTCACTTACCTATGAGTGTGAAAGTTCTGCGAACACAGAGAGTTGAAAAATTCCATTTTGCCCTTAAGATGTCAGCGGCCTGGCCAGACAGGATCATACACAACCAGTTGCCGAAATAAGGGAGTGCAGACAGAAAACCATTCTGGAAGGAGGGAGACCAGGAGTGATTACAAGGAAAGGAAAAAGCAAAGGAAGGGGGTGTAACCACCGCTAACACCAGCACTTGAATGTGAAAGACGCGCATTGCAACACTCTTAAGGTTTATGTAATTGCAGTAAATAAATCTGGCTTTGGAAGGGCTCCGGCATTTCGCCCATCTCCAAAGGAAATAGCCTACAAGGTCTCACCTGCTCCGGGAGATCCTGGCTGTTCCTTTGACATTTGCCTTGTGGGAGAAACAGGCCTTTGGATTTGCCTGTGGATTCACTGGACTGAATAGTTTTTGTCCTCAGTACTAGTTATTTAACAAAAAGTTTTCTTTTTCAGGTTCTGAGGATTGAACTCAGGACCTTATGGTTGAGAGGCAGGTATGGCACCACTGAGCTAAATCCCCAGCCCAACAAAATAAAATTTTATTTATTTAAAATTCTTACTATAAATAAAATGTACTCATGGAAAACCACATAAATCAAAGATACAGCTTAATGAATTAGTCTAAGAACCATCTATGTCAAGATACAGAGCTAAATCTTGAGTCTTTAGTTACTGAGTTTTTTTTAACCCCAATACTCCAGATTAAACCCGAAGCTTTCTCTCACACTAAGACCCACTGGAAACAGGCTTCTATACGGCCATGTGTTTCTGACCCCTTCTGACACTTCACATGGGTCAGAGCTGGGGACAAACCCTCTATGACAGAGCTACACGTCTGGTGAGGATCTGTTTCCGATTCTTGGGGCTACAGGTCTAGGAACAGAACTGCTGGTCATAGAGTCTGCATTTGACTGTTAGGAAGTGACAGTGTTTGGTGTGACAGCTGTTCGGTGTGCATGTGTGTGCATATAACAGCCCTGCCAGCGGGTGTGAAACAGCATCTGTGTGGCTTTGACTGCACTTCCCTGATGGCTCAGCATCTTTCACAGTGTTCACTGCCCATCTGTGTATCTTTGGAGCAATACTATTTGAGGATTTTGCCCCCTTAAAAAATTGGGTTGCCTGGGCTGGGGATTTAGCTTAGTGGTTCCAAGTCTGCTTGGCAAGCATAAGGTCCCAAGTTTGACCCCCGGCATCACACACAATGCCAGGCATGGTGGCTCATGCCTGTAATCCCAGCACTTGTGAGGCAGTGGCAGGAGGACTGCTGTGAGTTCGAGGCTGCCCTGGGGTACATAGTGAGCCCAGGCCCAGCCTAAACTACAAAGATAGACCCTGTCTCAAAATAACTAGAAAACCTTCCCCACACACCAGGTGTGCTGGCACATCCCTATAATACCAGAACTTGGGAGGCTGAGGCAGGAGGATTACCGCAAATATGAGGCCAGCCTCGACTATACAGCAAGACCCTGTCTCAAAACAAAAACAAAACACCTCTCCAAATTATTTTTTTAATTGAGTAGTTTGGCCTTTATAAAAATATGTGACTCTAAAATGTTTTCTTTCATTCAGTGAGTTGCCTTTTCATTTTCTTGACAGTGTCCAAAATGATGCACAAAATCAGAGTCTCACTATGTAGTTCCAGCTGGCTTTGAACTTGCAATGATCCTCCTGCCTCAGCCTCCTGCGTTTTGGGATGACAGACATGTGCCACCATGTCTGCAAGTTTTCATTTTGAAGTTCAGTGTGCCTGCTTTCCTCTTTGGCCTCTTGCGTGTTGGACGGCATGAAATAAGAGTTAGGGGCTGTCAGACAACACTCCTGTCGCTAGCGCAGGGCCAACCAGAGGGCACACGTGAAGGCCGAATGGTGAGGGAGACAGAGAAGGCTCCCATAGGAGGACAGGGAAACTGTGTCTCCGCAAACCGAGAAGCTGCGCTTGCGCAGGAAGTGACCATCCTGCTCTTACCAGCTGGATATTGAACCTCAGGATCTCCTTCATGTAAGTTGGCAGCAAGGTCAGTAAAGTATAAAAGGTCCAGTTGTAAGAAAAATGTGCCACGACAATAGCCCAGAGCGGCAGTGATTTCAAAATGGGAAGCCATGGCACTGACTTTCGCGAGGAGAGCTGTGGGGAAGAGCAGAAGCCAGTGAGTTAGGTCCAAGACGGCCCAGCCTCCACCGCCGGCAACGTGAAAGAACTTTACACTCGCCAGACGCCCTCCCTCTGCTCTGCCCCGGGTCACTGCACACAGTTCCTAGTTTACAGTTTCTACCTAATTAAGGGAATCTGTGGCTTTAATGTCAAATTTAAGGAAAATTGAGGAATGTTAGTGTCACAAGAATGACATGTCTTTAAGATCCCTGGAGACAATGGTCTAGTAACAGTGAGGGCAGCGTGAAGCACGGGGCTGGCGGCTCCTGAGGGGCTGGCCAGGCCCCGGGTAGAGCGAGTGCTGGACACCCGCTGGCGTGGGCAGCTTATTCCTGCTCACGAGGTACAGCTGGTGTGCATGGGTCAGCACACAGAGCTTCGTATTAAAATATACATTTCATGCTGTGTGTGGAAGTGCATACCGGTAGTTGTGGCACTAGTGAGGTGGAGACAGGAAGATCACTGCAAGTTCAAGGGCAGCTTGGGCTCCACAGAGAGACCCTGTCTCAAAAACAGAGATTTCTTTCTACTTGCATTTCACGTGAGCCTGTTTTTGTGACTTTCTAACACATACAAGCCCAGCAGGACAGGTGGACAACTGGTGAGTCAATAGGCACAGGCTGTGCTGTGGGCCCGCTGCTGGACAGCAGTGTGTGGATCTCTGTTCTGGGGAGCCTTTTCCTGCAGGCCCGAGCTGGTGGTTCCTGTCAAAAGCGACAATGATCAAGATGCCCTGTCCCTTTAGGAGGGCGAGAGGCAGGGCTAGCCTTCCTGTGGTTTCTTCTCGGGGGTGGGATTGAGAAGTGAATCCAGGGTTTCAGTACTGAGCCCAGGACTATTATTATTTTATTTGAGACACTGTCACTGCAGTTGGGCTTGAACTCGAAGTGCCATCTTCCTGCCTCAGCCTCCTAAAGGGCTGGGGTTACAGGTGTGTGCCCCTGTACCGGGGTTCTAGGGACTTTTTTTTTTTTTTTTGAGACAGGGTCTCGCTTTGTAGTTCAGGCTGGCTCTGAGCTCACTATGTAGCCTAGGCAAGCCTTGAACTCAGCAATCCTCCTGTCTCTGCCTACCGAGTGCTGGGATTACAGGTGTGAGCTACCACGCCCAGCATAGGGACTTTTTACTCAGCTCCTTTGGAGATACTGTTTCCTAGTACATAACAAAGATGTAAGAGACACAAAGGGAGAGCACATTTATTTTTTATTTTTTTTTTGAGACAGGGTCTTGCTTTGTAGTTCAGGCTGGCTCTGAGCTCACTATGTAGCCTAGGCAAGCCTTGAACTCAGCAATCCTCCTGTCTCTGCCTCCCGAGTACTGGGATTACAGGCGTGAGCCACCATGCCTGGCCACATTTATTTTTTAAAATCTATCTTTCCTTCCTTCCTTCCCTCCCTCCCTCTCCTCTTTCTTTCTGTACAAACTTATGGCCCTGTGCTTTCGAGGCAGGTGCTGGAACCATTGAGCTAATCTCTGGCACCTGCATTTATTCTTTTAGACAAAATGGCTCTTAATTCCAGTTCTTCAGAATCACCTCTAGTACTTTCAAAACTATAGCTGCCCGACCTCTACCCTAGACCGAGTAAGTGAGCAGATGGGACAAAATCACCCTGCAGCGCCGTGGAGTGTAACTTCTTCTAACTGGTGTCACAGCCGATCCTGCTGCACGGCCCTGTGATGAGGAGGTGGTGCTGCGCCGAGTTCCGGGCAGGCCCTGGCCTTACTATGTGATTACTAACTGCCTGGCACACAGGCAGCAACACGGGGCAGTACTGTCACTTGGGCTCCTGGAGACGGTCGTTGCTAACGGAGCCACAGAGAACCCGTACAGAACAAAGCAAAAAACCGAAACAAAGGTAGGGGACGAGGTCAGCATGTGCACGGAAACGGTGAGGACATAGGTGGCTGACAACCGTCTCCACCCCTCTGAAACTCCTGCATCTCAAAGAGCACACAGCCTCACAAGCCACTAGGACCTTTCCTCCGCCCCTAGGAGGTTCCCAGGATGCTCTGCTGCGCGCGCTGGCCGTGAATGGCGCAGAGTACCGTTTCTCAAGGCTGCCGGAGAGCTGGCTCTGGAGGCCGGCTGCACTGCTCCAAGCCCGACATGGGCTTCGAGGGAAGGATCCCGTGATGGACGATCTGACTTCTCCAGCCCCACAGAGCAGCAATGAAGACCCCACCCAGCAGAAAACGACTTTCCGAGACTAAGGCATCTCGGGTTGCAGCACCCAAACACATACACACACACTCGCATTCAAAGTGCAAGCTTCAGCCGTGAGCCTGGGGCTGCTTCTGGCCGCACCGACAGCCCGGTCACAGCCTGACGCAGTGGCTCCCACAGAAGGGAGCTGCCGGGAGCGCAGAGGTTTCGTGTCCGGGGCCCCAGCTGCTTCCGCACACGTCAACACCCGGCCGGCTGCCCGCTTCCGGCCGCTGCTTCTCTGCAGGGCGCTATTGGGCAAGAGCGCGCTGACTGCCCGGCATCGGCGTCCTCCCGACTGCTCTCAGCAAGACGCCGCCAGGCGAGGCGGGAAGCAGCCTGCGCCGCAGTCAGATCCAAGCGCACAGAGCCCAGGACAGAAACGACTGAAACGCCACCGCCTTCCTCTCCTCCAGAATACGCCATGCGTGTATCTTTACCAACTCCAGATCTAGACCCCGTTCTGGAGAAAAATTAAGATCTTATGATCCTAAAAGTAGTGCCAACTCAAGAACAAAACACTGGCCCTAGTAAACTACCCTACGAGATCTATCCAGTGTCTACACGGACATACCCCTCGGGAAGGTCCCGCGGGTGCTCCAGGGCTCCCCCTGGCGGCCCTTCTCCCCACTGCTGCCAGCCCCGGGCTCAGCTTGCGCACCGCCGCGTTCTGACCCACTCCGGCAGTTCCATTCAGGTCTCTGTTCACATGTCTTCTGACAGAGCCCAGAGGCTCAGAGAAACCACGCCTTCCTTACCCCCTCTACTTAAGTCCTCAGTACCGATGAAGGCTTAAAGGAGGGACTCCACACAACACATCATCATTATTTTTTTGATAGTTCCCGAGGCGGGATCTTCCTGCCTCAGCCTTCCACATACTGGGACAAGTGTGTGCAGTCACATCATTATTTCATAATGTTTTCAACAGCATCATTTTCTTTAAGAATGCAGTCTATGCCGGGCATGGTGGCTTATGCCTGTAATCCCAGCACTTGGGAGGTAGAGACAGGAGGATTGATGAATTCAAGGCTTGCCTGGACTACATAATGAGCTTGGGGCCAACCTGAACTACAAAGCGAAACCCTGTCTCAAAAAAGAAAAAAAAAAAAGAATGCAGTCTAGGGTTTAATGAAACCTAATCCTACTAACTCCATTAGTGCTGAGGTTACATGCGTGAGCCACCACACTCGGCATTGTGGTAGGCGGTGGTGATTGCTGGGGTTCGTGAGCCACTATACCTGGTATTGTTGTATGTGGTTACCGGGATAGAACTCAGGACCTTGATTGACACTTGCTAGGCAGGTAAGGTAACCACTGAGCTAAATCTCAGGCCCAATTTTTTTTTTAGAAATAGGATCTTGCTATGCAGTTCTGGGTGGGTTTGAACTCATTAGATAGTCCAGGCTGGGATTACAGGCATGTGCCATCATTTCAGGCATGTGAGCTGAAATGACTTTAAAAAGTAATTTTTCATAGTTTTAATATAGAAAGAAGAATTCCTCAGATGGTATTTTTTACACTTATTTCCATCTGCTTATTCTACTTTGTTTAGGAAACGTACAATAGAAATATCTATTTTCTTTTATGTACCTGTGCTTTTAGAGGCATGGTTTCATAATGTAGTACAGGTGGCCTCGATTCAGGTCTTTCTTAGCCTCCCTGAAATGCTGGCATGTGCCATTATGCCAGGCCAAAATATTTACCTACAACATTACCTACCTAGTGGTACCAGTAGCTGCTCTGCTGAGCTACACTCCTAGCCTTTGCTGACTTCTTGAATTTTCTGTTTTGTTTTTTGAGACAGGGTCTCACTCTGTAGTCCAGCTTGGCCTTGAAATCACTATGTAGCCCAGGCTTCCCACCATGCCTGGCTGGTACCTTAATTCTGAAAGGAAAACATTCTGAAATTATTTTCAAAATGTGTCAAGTCCACACCTGATTTTTTAAAGATGAAGTGATGTATTCCTTTTCACAACTGGAGATTGTCTTGTGCTTTTCTGGTGTATCAGTAACTCTCCAGGTCCACAAAATAAACCAAAATATCCCGAGTACACCTTAAAAATAGAAAATAAAAGAATTAGCAATGGTGATTTTTAACCGGTCATGATAAAATTATGTAACTATAAATTCAGTATAAATTCAATTCAACTTCAAGTTTCACTTTGATGGAATAATTGTTAAATTATATTACTTCCTATGTTTTTTTTTTTTTTGAGACAGGGTCTCGCTTTGTAGTTCAGGCTGGCCCTGAACTCACTATGTAGCCCAGGCAAGCCTCGAACTCAGCAATCTTCCTGTCTCTGCCTTCTGGGTGCTAGGATTACAGGCGTGAGCCACCACGCCCGACTACCTATGTATTTTGAAGAAAACTTTTTTTTTTTTGAGACAGGGTCTCGCTTTGTAGTTCAGGCTGGCTCTGAGCTCACTATGTAGCCCAGGCAAGCCTCAAACTCAGCAATCCTCCTGCCTCTGCCTCCTGAGTGCTGGGATTACAGGCGTGAGCCACCACGCCCGGCTTGAAGAAAAGTTTTAACCACATGTCTGTGCATAGGGTCTTACTAGGAAAATCTTCTGAAAATAAATTTCTACAATCTATGTTTTTTTTTTTTTTTTTGAGACAGGGTCTCATTTTGTAGTTCAGGCTGGCCCTAAGCTCACTATGTAGACTAGCCAAGGCTTGAACTCAGCAATCCTCCTGCTTCTGCCTCCCAAATGCTGGGATTATAGGTGTGAGCCACTGCGCCTAACACTGTGGTATGTGGCACTGACTGCTGGTGGGCGTGAGTCACCATGCCCATTATTACTGTATGTGGTTACTGGGGATCAAATTAAGGACCTTGCACAGGCTAGGCAAGTGCTGGAATCACTGAGCTAAATCTACAGCCCTGTTTTTGTACAGGTATCTTCTTCTTCTTCTTTCTTCTTTTTTTTTATACATAAAATGCCAATATGAAAATCTGATTTATGAAAATTCTGTATCATCTATGAGAAATGAAATACCATGGTATGAGAACATCCTATTTTACTTGGGAATACTGTCAAAACACATTTTTTTTCCTTTTTTTTGAGACAGGGTCTTACACCATACTTCAGATGGGCCTTGAACTCACTATTTGGCCCAGGGGGGCCTTGAACTCATGGGCAATCTTCCTGCCTCAGCCTCCCAAATGCTGGGATTATGCCAGTTGTATGCCACCATGCCCAACCCAAACACACATTTTGGTAACTTCTGATAGTCTGACATGAAGTCCATGATTCAACAGCAGTTTGTACAGAGAAGTATTTCAAGACTAACATCAGGCCTTAAATAGACAGGATCCTCTTAACCCCTCTACCTGAAAAACAGGTTGTCAGTCTTTCAGAACTCTGTGGTTTAGAGGATGATTACCTAAGTGTGTTGGAAGGTATAGTTTTGGCTATTTACTATACCACTATTACAGTTTTTATTTGTTACATATAAGTTAAAAATTTAAACTTACCAAAAAAATAGAAGACATAAGTCCAATTCATATAGTAGCAAATTATTCCAGAAAGAGGAAGTGAAATCACTGTCCCAAGCTGTGCTCCTACAACAAACACAGGAGACTTCATAAGCTCTGGAAGGAGATAAATGGGTTGGGGTTGGGGGGCAGCTCAGCGTAGTGCACTTGCCTTGCAAGCATGAGGCCCTTGGTTCTCTACCTACTACTGCACAATAGAAATAAATAAATAGGCTTAGGGAACAGGTGATAAAGAACAAAAAAATCTACCAACATACAGAAGAGTTCAGATAGTCACACATAAATATAAGCACTATATTCTCTCAAGGAATCATTTTCTAGAGAATCTGTGATATGTAAAATAGACACAGTATGCAGTTATATTCATTACAACTGTGCAGCCGTTCATGAATTAGGAGGCATCAGACACTGGCAGCAGACTTGTCCTAGTGTGGTGGGGTGGATACCCCGTGTAGTAGACCTCTAGGTGTCGGGGGAGGAGTGTCAAAGATAGGCTCTACAGTTGGTAACAGTAGCCTCTTACAACAGCACCCTTGTGGAAATAATGAAGCTTATCTTACAACAGTTGCCTCTCGAGGCACATAAACAATAAAATAAAGCATTAAAAACATCGAATGTGGGACATCTTTGTGAATATAATGAGAGGAAAACTGATGAGTCAGATATTATTTGTGGTCCTCAGTTTTAGAACCAGAAAGTGGTGTTAAGGGAGTTCTTAAGTGCAGCTCAGAGATGGGAGGTTAGGATGTGAGCACTAGTTAGATCTGGACTGTGAAAAATCTACGACTGACCCAAAGAAACAAGGTCAGAAAAAGGATTCACAGGCAATAAACCTGATACGGAAAGGAGTGGAAGTAGCAAAAGAGACTGTGTACAGGAATTTAAATTGAGTGAAGAAAGAGAAGAAAATTAAGGTTAAAAAGGTTGATCAAATGCTAGAGATTTAGCTCAGCAGTTCTGGTGCCTGCCTAGCAAGTGCAATGAACTGAGTTTGATCCCCAGTAACCATATACAACAATATCCAGGCATGGTGACTCATACCCACCAGCAATCAGCACCACACACCACAGTGCTGGGTATGTGGCTCACGCCTGTAATCCCAGCACTTGGAAGGCAGAGCAGGAGGATTGCTGAGTTCAAGGCTTGCCTGGGCTACACAGTGAGCTCAGGGCCAGCCTGAACTATAAAGCGAGACCCTCTCTCAAAAAAAAAAAAAAAAAAAAAAAAAAAAGAAGAAAAAGCTAGGTTGAACAGTTAATTCACTCCATGCCAGACACAGAGGGACAGGTCTTAGGGGAGTAGTAATGAAGTGCTGAAGGCTAAAAATCTTGCGCCCTTGGAATCTGGACTTTCTTCAGTACGTACCTGGGACTGTTTTGTAACTCACCATCAGACCTGTCATGTCCGTCTTGTCACAGCTGAAAGAATGATCTTAATCTATAAACAGGATCTTGTTTCTCACGATTAAAAATTTCTAATGCTTCCCTACTGTATATTGGGGGAAATAAACACATTCCTTCCTGTCACCAGTAAGGTTAGATACAATCTGTTTCTCTAATCTCATTTTAGGCCATAACCCTCTCTGTTATGTTCTGCCACCTGCAGTGGTCTGTCATTTCTGGGGCCTGTTATCTCATTTTCTGCCTGAGAGCACTCAGATATGCTGTTCTAGTATCTTGAATGCTCTTCTCTCTGCTCTGCCCTTTGGATGACTGGTTTATTCTTCTCCTTCAGACCAGCCTTTCTCAAATCAGCCGGGTAGAGAGTTTCCACTCAGTCAATGGAAGAAAGGCCAGAAGCTCTTCTATAATCTGGTAAAATATAATTTACGTATACAAAGTTTGCATTATGTAATCCATCACCCAAAACGATGCCAAAGAAATGGACAGAGAAAAGATGAAATAAGAGAGGAGGGGCCGGAGGGTTAGCTCAGTGGTTCCGGCGCCTGCCTCGCAAGCGCAAGGTCCTGAGTTCAATCCCCGGAAACCACATACAATGCTGGGCGTGGAGACTCACGCCCACCAGCAATCAACACCTCATACCACAATGCCGGGAGTGGTGGCTCACGCCTGTAATCCCAGCACTCGGGAGGCAGAGACAAGAGGATTGCTGAGTTCTCGGCGGCTTGCCTGGGCACCATAGTGAGCTCAGGGCCAGCCTGAACTACAAAGCGAGACCCTGTCTCCAAAAAAAAAAAGCAAAAAAAATATAAGAGAGGAACTGACAGTCACGATATGCTCATGACACAACCAAATCAGAAGTCACAATCAAGGGCCAGGGAGTAGCTCGGTGGAGCCGCACCTGCCTCACAAGCACAGATCTAAATTCTATTCCCAGTATGGGGTGGAGGGTGGAGGAAGGGGGTGGAGAATCACAATTAAGGGCAAAAGTACTCAATTTCCTAGTTAGTTTTTATTTTTCAAAATACCAGTATATACCATTCTCTGTATCAACATTTGAAAAGACAACATACTTGTTGCCCAACCAAAAAGAAAAATTAATAATAAAGTTGCTAACCCCCCAAGTTTATTTTCTCCCCAAAGAAAACCCAACATTGCAGGATTCTGGCTGGCAGGTACTCTCCCCCCAAGGTTGGCATGTACATAATCAATTATGGCAAAAATTCTACAAAAATAGTTCTCTTACCTGCATATGAGATGCTGAGGAGCTTGCTTCTTTCAAGTGGGGGAGCCCAAGAAGACCACATGGCATGCATGGCTGGAAACGTAACACCCTGGGGAGGGGATACTTTGGATGAAATACAGGGTAGCTTATGTTAATGTTTTAAGTTAAATTGAGTATTTTGTTTCAAAAGAATTTTTTATTTTTTTGAGACAGGGTCTTGCTTTGTAGTTCAGGATGGCCCTGAGCTCACTATGTAGCCCAGGCAAGCCTTGAACTCAGCAATCCTCCTGCCTCTGCCTCCTGAGTGCTGGGATTACAGGCGTGAACCATCACATCTGGCTCAAAAGTATTTTTTTTTGAGACTGGGTCTTGCTTTGTACTCAAAAGAATTTTTTCTGGATATGAATTAAACCAGATTCAGGCTCAATAAGTGAAATGTCTATATAGTGTAAGTGAAAATACATTTTTTTTTTTTTTGAGACAGGGTCTCTTTTTGTAGTTCGGGCTGGCTCTGAGCTCACTATGTAGCCTAGGCAAGCTTTGAACTCAGCAATCCTCCTGTCTCTGCCTCCCGAGTGCTGGGATGACAGGCGTGAGCCACCACACCCGGCAAGTGAAAATACTTTTAATGAACTGCTTGCAAAATGCACAATCATTCATGGGTTTTGAACTGGCTTGGGGACTGGAAAGTAAGGGTTATAATAACCCTGAGAGAAAGTACTGAGTGATGAGATAAAGTGAGCACTTTCGAAGTTTATTTTATTTGTTCTCTTTATTAATGCCTGGATGTACTGTGAATATTGCCAATTTGTAAGTTTTAAAAATACTGAGCTAGGGCCAGAGATTTAAGCTCAGTGGTTCTGGTGCCTGCCTTGCAAGCGCAAGGATCTGAGTTCTATCCCCGGTAACCACATAGAATGCTGGGTGTGGTGACTCACGCCCACCAGCCATCAATACCACATACCACAGTGCAGGGCGTGGTGGCTCATGCCTGTAATCCTAGCACTCGGGAGGCAGAGACAGGACTGCTGAGTTCAGGTGGCTTGCCTGGGCTACATAGTGAGCTCAGGGCCAGCCTGAACTACAAAGTGAGACTCTGTCTCAAAAAAAACAAAAAAACAAAAAAAACCAAAACTGAGCTAATACTTTAGAGGGTATTAGAACTGTGAAGAGGATGAATTCAGGGAGTGTTCCTGGCTCCTCGCCCTGGTGATAGCTTGCATGGGGAATGCTGCCTACCGGTGGGGAGAGGAAGTGAGGCACAGGAGCTGGGAGGAACCACTGAAGAGAGCAGAGGAAAGTTCTGGAAGCTTCAAGTCAACAGATGTGCACTTCACCCTGGCCACTCACTGGTCCAGTACCTCAGAAAGGCGTCGCTAGTCCACAATTCCTTATCTGTCAAACTTCCTATTTCACATGATTGTTGTAAAGATAAATGGTAGGTAGCTATTTTTTTTTTTTTTTTGAGACAGGGTCTCACTTTGCAGTTCAGGCTGGCCCTGAGCTCACTATGTAGCCCAGGCAAACCTCGAACTCAGCAATCCTCCTGTCTCTGCCTCCCAGGTGCTGGGATTACAGACGTGAGCCACCACGCCCGGCTCAGCTATTTTTATTTTATTTTAAAAATAATTGTATTTTATTCCATCCCCCCAAGATATGACTATATTCATTCCACAAGTAAATTCAATAGTTGGATAAGGGAAAATATACTACAAAATAAATATATATTTTACTTAGGTAAGAAAAAAAGAAAACTGGTAATCCAAGGGTAATTTTTACTATGCCATCAGACTTCTACTGATAAAGACAAAAAAACAAAAACCAAAACCAAAAACCTCATTCAGAGGTATAAAACCTTAGCCCTTGCAATTTTTAAAGTACTTTAGCAAACATGATCGTAGATAAGCCTTATATCTACCCTGTGGCTGAGGACAGGCAGGTATTTTAGTCACAATTTTAAAAATGATCGAGCTGAGGTCTGGAGGTTAGGACCTACCCCAGGTTTGGTCATTAGATATGTACAGCTACTATTTCAGCTCTGATTTTCTGACTCTTGTGCACTGTGCTTTCCAACACAGCACAATACAATGCCACCTAACATGCTTTTACTGTGTTGCCTGGTTGTCTAAAGGAAATGCAAGACCAAAATAAATCTGTGCCTGGGTTTTAAAGACAGAAATTCAAAGTTACAAAGGAAAGGAAATTGCTATTTAAAGATGGAGGTATACAAAAGAGAAATAAGGGCTGTGAATGTAGTTCAGTGGTGCTGCATCTACCTGGCAAGTACAAGGTCCTGAGTTCGATTCCCAGTAACAGAAAAAAAAACTTAAAGAAAAATGGGAAGAAAAAGAAAGATGATAATTAAAAACTTTAATTTTCAGTAGCAGGGACTAAACTCAGGGCCTTCACACTGAATTACATCCTATGCTTTTTTTATTTTTTGAGGTAAAGTCTTGCTAAATACTAATCTGGCCAGGTTGAACTGGAACTTGTGATCCTTCTGCCTCAGCCTCCCAGAGTGCTGGGATCATAGGTGAGTGACATGCCTGGCTCTAGTTAACCTTGGTTCCAACATGTTACTGTCCACTGATAACTCTGTGGTTTATATGCACAATGAAGAATTAAATCTTGGGGTTGGCATGTTGCTCAGTGGTGTCGCTGCCTAGCTGGCAAGTGCAAGGCTCTGAGCTTGATCCCTGGTTCTACCAAAAAAAAAAAAAAAAAAAAGAAAAGAAAAGAATTAAACCTTTAAGAAGAGGGGAAAAGAAGGTACAGACAAAGTTACCTCCCCTAGCCCTTCCATTGCTCTGAGCACAATGAGCGTCACAGCTCCAAAGTCTGCAGCGATGGGTGTCAGCAGTGTGAAGAGAGAGGTAGAGAGGATTCCGTATCCTAGCAGGAGCTTTCCCCCTATTTTGCTGGCAAAATACCCTCCAGGAATCTGAGTGATGATATAGCCATAAAAAAAAGCACCAAGAATCCATCCTTGAGTTTCAGCATCCCATCGGTATCTTTTACCCTGGAGAAAGCACAAGGAAAAACCAATTCTTTCAGACCTTGATTAAATAGCTCCTTTGTCTTAGGAGAAGTGAGCACACATAAATGAAAATGGGAACCATCATTTGTAGGCAGGGAGTGCTGGCCTACGCCCCCAGTTCTATTTATTTTTGTTGGTTTTGACACAGGAACTTGCTATGTTCAGGAGTTCAGACTGGCTTCATACTCACCATAATCCTCCTGCCTCACCTTCCTGAGTGCTATGATTACAGGTGTGGACTACCATACCCAGCCCCAGTCCCTTTTATAATTTTTTTTCTTTTTTTTGAGACAGGGTCTTGTTTTGTAGTTCAGGCTGGCCTTGAGCTCGCTATGTAGCCCAGGCAAGCATCAAACTCAGCAATCCTCCTGCCTCTGCCTCTCGAGTGCTGGGATTATAGGTGTGAGCCTGGCATTGTGGAATGTGGTATTGATTGCACCACACCTGGTATTGTTGTATGTGGTTACTGGGATCAAACCAAGTGCCCTGTGCTTGTTAGGAAGGCTCCGGAACCACTGAACTAAATCTCCAGCTGCGTGGAGACTCACGCCTACCAGCAATCAATACCACACACCACTGTGCCGGGCGTGGTGGCTCACGCCTGTAATCCCAGCACTCAGGAGGCAGAGGCAGGAGGATTGCTGAGTTTGAGGCTTGCCTGGGCTACACAGTGAGCTCTGGGCCAGCCTGGACTACAAAGTGAGACCCTGTCTCAAAAAAAAAAAAAAAAAAAAAGCAAAGTTTCTAGTAGGGGAGTGATTTATCACAATACAGTTTCTGTAAGTGGAAAGAACTGAAAGGCAGACTTCACCAAGACTTGCTATTTTACTAGAGGATGAGGTGTCAAACAAAAAGGCTCAGAGAAAAGCTGTAGGTGTAATTTTTTTTTGGTACCAAGGATCTTGTGACCTTGAGCTTTCAAGGCAGGTGTCAGAGGCACTGAGCTAAACCTGTGGCCCCACAGGAATAATCTAAAATGGTGTTAAACAAGACACTGTAGTGATTGGGCCATGTTTTGAAGCCAGGTCTGGGTCTAAACTAGATGAATCACTTACTGGGTATGCAATTTGGGAAGATTAAGTGAAAAAGGTATAAAAAGGCCTGTCATACTGGCAGCGTTGACATAACGTTGGTGATTAGCATGCATAAATACAGAAAATGAAGGGGGGCCGGAGGGTTAGCTCAGTGGTTCCGGCGCCTGCCTCGCAAGGGCAAGGACCTGGGTTCGATCCCCAGTGACCATATATAATGCTGGGCGTGGAGACACGCCACCAACAATCAACAC
>PVIC010037814.1:0-17912 GCA_004025085.1 Thryonomys swinderianus | reverse complement strand
GCTGGGCGTGGTGGCTCACGCCTGTAATCCCAGCACTCGGGAGGCAGAGACGGGAGGATTGCTGAGTTCGCGGCGGCTTGCCTGGGCACCATAGTGAGCTCAGGGCCAGCCTGAACTACAAAGCGAGACCCTGTCTCAAAAAAGCAAAAAAAAAAAAAAAAAAAAAAGTAATAAAAAGGGGGCTGGGGATTTAGCTCAGTGGCGCCACTGCCTTCTTGCAAGTGAAAGATCATGAGTTTGATCTCTGGTACCGCAAATAAATAAAGTAACAAGGAACCAGATTAAACTGAAGATAAGTAGACTAGAGAAATATTTTTCATCAACTTACTCTAGAAGCCGCTACCCAGAAGTCAGGTTGCCTCGGGAAATCCAGAGGAAGACAGAGCAGCAAGCCCCCTAACCCTGTGTGTCCTTCTGGTCAGCAGGGGTGCCAGCCAAGCCCTCAGTCGCCCACCTTGTAAGCTGAGATGTGACTCATATGCCATGAAAGTCGTCTGTCCCAAGTGGCCACTGCAGTGCTTCTAGCTCATTCACCAGTACAGACCATCCCACGGTCTCAGGCCAATGCACCTGCATCAGCCTTGTAAGAAACTCCGCGCCTCACTCACTTCCCACTGCTCCTGGCCATCACCGACCTATCTCCACGGATTTGCCCGTCCTGGCCATTTCATATAAACAGAGGCATGTAACCCGTGGCTTTGGGTGTGGCTTTTCCCGTGTGCCAAGTGTTTAGTATTTATCCTCAGGTGCAGCATGTATCAGTCAGTATTCATTCCTTTTCGTAGGACAGTAATATTGCATTGGATGAACAGATGACGTTACTTATTCTTTCATCAGTAGATGGATGTCTGGGTTGTTTCCCGTGTTTTGGCAATTATGAAAATGCTGCTATGAACATGTGTTGCACACAATAACACATGTTGTTCTTGTGTAGACCTACAATTTCAATTTTCTTTGACACACCTAGAAGTAGAATTGCTGGGTCTGATGCTACCTCTGTGTGTAACTTTCTGGGGAACAGCAGACTGCTTTCCGAAGTGCTGTACTCCAGCAAGACAGGAGGCCTCGTTTCCCCGTGCCTCCTCTCACACTGTAGCTGCCTGCCGTTTTGCTAACAGCCACCCTAGTAGCTGCGAGGACTCTTCCACCCTGGTCCGCTTTGTGTTCTCCTAATGATGTTGTTTACAAACGTAGTCTTAACTACTGTATTTCTACCCTGACACTACAGGGAAGGAGTAAGAGAAAAAAAGTGGTATGACATTTAAAATAATATCATTTAAATAACTTACTATTTAATAACAGATAATAAAGGGACCAAAGATTTAGCTCAGTGGTTCCGGCGCCTGCCTCACAAGTGCAAGGTCCTGAGTTTGATCCCTGGTAACCACATATGATGCCGGGCATGGAGACTCCCACCCACCAACAATCAATACCGCATACCAAAGTGCCAGGCATGGTGGCTCACGCCTATAATCCCAGCACTCGGGAGGCAGAGACAGGAGGATTGCTGAGTTCAAAGCTTGCCTGGGCTACATAGTGAGCTCAGGGCCAGCCTGAGACCCTGTCTCAAAAAAAAAAAAAAAATTTAAACATAAAAAAATATAGAAGCATTAACAATTTCTCGAGAACAGGCTTTCTACAAAGCTGTAAATAGTCCAAATTCTCAAGCTGAAGCCAAACAACAGGTATGTGAATAAAGCCAGAGTACTATTTGACACTGAGCTGTCAATTATCTGCTTCTTAGATAATAAGTAATTGTGGCTGAGATACAGTAAAGCTAAAAGTATAGATTTCTAATAGAGAAGGACCTAGTAACTGATTCTCTCCTTCTCTCTCTCTTTTTTTTTGGTACCAGGGACTGAACTTGAGACCTTGTACTTGCAAGACAGGTGCTCACACCACTGAGTAAATTCCTGACCCAGAACTGACTATTATCAATATTACAGTCCCCAAAATACACCAAAGAAAAACCCATTCTTAGATATTTTTCATAGTAAAAAGTTTAAAGTAATTTAATGGCATTTTATAGAAAGATGAAGACATCTCAAGTCATTCCAGAGGAACTCGGTCTGTAACAATATTCGCCAGCACCGTCCCTCCGCACTCACAGCACTCGGACGGCAACCCTGAGAAGCCCTCCAAGAAGGGCTCGCGAGGCAGCTCTGACCTCCCGTCCACCTGAGCCTCACGTCAGCTTTCAGTGGTTACTCCTGAGGAGCATGAACCATTTTAGCAATAAGGCTTTTACATTCCTTTAGGGCACTGGTAAGTGCTTAAAAGTATTTATACACAACAGACCTAATGAGGGGTGTGTGTGGTGGCTCATGCCTGTCATCCCAGCACTCCGGAGGCAGAGGCAGGAGGATTGCTGAGTTTGAGGCTTGCTGGGCTCCATAATGAGCTCAGGGCCAGCCTGAACTACAAAGCCAGACCGTCTCAAAAAAAAAACAAAAACCCAGACCTAATGAGAATGGAATGAACGGTCCCCAGGAGTGACACCAGCCAGCACATGGAGGAAGAAGAAACTGGGAAAGACATTTTGAGCAGAACTCACCAAAACTATGACCCCAGTGGTCTAGGGATTTGCGTGATCCTAAATTCAAGTCCTGGTCAGTCAGGTATTAGGCCAACAGCTGATGCGGGCTCCTCTTTGCTCCATCTCTGTTCTAGTGAAAGCTCTGGGAGGAGGCTACAGTGAGCTCACCCTCCTCTGCATTCTCTGGAGGCCGGAACTGCATGCTGGTCAACCGCACCATACACCACAAACCTCTGACTACTGTGCAGCCGTGTCGACAGACCAGGAGACACCTGCCTCCTTTCCGAGCTCCCTGAGTATCCCCACTGTGTCTGACTGAAAATTGCTGAGGATCCTGTCAGTCAAGTTCAATTACTTGGAGGAGCCCAGAGTTCATTAGTTCCAACTTAGGCAAAAGTCACTTCCAATAGCTAAGTTGTGCATGTACAGTGTTGTCTTAGTTTCCTTCCCATTTATTTCTCAGCATCCTACTTCTCTACCATTGAAATGTCCTTTCTGATCTTTTCAGTACTGTCCAAGTTCTTTTTTTTTCTCCTTTCTTGAAATTCCATTCTTTTTTCTGATCTGTACTTAAAATTCTCAAGCTTCTATGTATTTCCCTCCCTTAACTACCTCTTTTTCCATGAACCACCAACACAGCAGGTAGCTCAGTGAAGTATGTCATGTGGCCTGTAGTACGTTCTGTGAAGAGCTCCTCGGTTATAATCTGAAGCCACTAAGGACCTATCTAGAGATCAAAGACAAAACCCTGCACTTTAGGGAATGAGTGTAACGTCTGCAGTCACCAGAGACCTGGTACTCAGTGACGCGCCCTATAAACATTATGTCTCAAGTACCTTTCACTCTCAGCCGTCTGCATGGTCTCCAGTTTTGAGTGCGTTCCTCTGTTAAATCCTTTCACTTCTTGTTCTTCCAAAGATTCCAGCAATCGGATGACATCTTTATTCACGCCCCTGCGCTTTGCCAGAACTAAAGGAGTAGCACCTTGATGATTGCTGAAGAGAGTTCATAAAATAGAGAGCATTGAAACAGCTCCACAGTTAGTGTCCGTTTGTGTAGCCCAGTGGGGAAAGGGGGAGACCAACTGACTCAGAGACCCAGAGCCGTGAAGACAATCGAGCTAACAACTGATGTTTGAATTAGCCAATTTTTTTTTTACAATTCTTAAGACTTTTTAATATACATATATAGAAGATGTATTTTTAAAAGTCTTAAGAATTGTAAAAAAAAAAGCTTAATTCATGTATTTATTTAACACTAGTAACAGGACAGAACTCCAACTGCACTGAATACTGCAGACAGTTCCAACACTTCTGTCCTGTGGTAACAGAACACTTAACTGTCCTGTTCAGATTCGAGGGCATTACAACAAAAATCCTGGGCAACCGGTCGCTGCAATTTCAATCTCAGGCTCAGTTTTAAAGGTGGCCTGACATCTTTCCCACTCAAGATAGAGGGTATCACTAAGTCAAATAAGAAACCTAAGACTTACTCAAACTGTTCAGCCCAAAGTCTCTGGCTTCAGAGAGACTGTGAAGTTGGTACATTATGTGACAGGTGCCACATGAGTTTTGTAGTGGAACTAGGTTCAATTCCTGCTCTGTCCCTCAGAAGCTCTGTGACCTCTTATCCCAGACACCTCACATGGGAAATGAAGATGACAGACTAACTCCAAGAGCTATTTGTTCTGAGGATAAAACAAGCCAACTTAAGTAAACTTGGTCCAACTCATAGTAACAAATTATTAGCTCTTTCTTTTTCCTTTGTCTTATACTACACAACTAATTAGCAGAAACTGGCCATGATTTTCACAGAAGAAATTACAGTGTTTCAGAATAAATCTAGAAGCCAACTTCTTATACCTTCACTTTCTTAACGGGATTTCACTGTCTCCAGGACCTTTCTGCACTTGTCATTACAACAGATTAGTGAAGAAAGAACATCAAGACTCCAAGCTTGGAGTATTAGTTGAAGAATGAATGAAAAGATGTGATTAGACTTCAAAAACCAGAAAGAACTCACCAAATGTCAATTTTGAGTCCGTTGGAAACTAAAAACTGGATGGTGTCCACGTGGCCACAGAGGTGAAGAGCTGTGTTTCCTTGATAGTCTGTGGCCAGCAGATCAGCACCAAATTTATGCAACAGCTGGCAGATGTCTACATTCCCTCGGGCAGCCGCGAGGTGAAGGCCAGTCCTCCCCCTGCTGTCGCGGATATTTGGGTCAAAGCCACTCTCTAAAAGCCGCTTGGAATAGTTGAAGTCCCCATCAATACAGGCTTGTAGCAAGGGCACATTCGTCTGAGAAGAATCATTTACAAAAACATAGGACATTTTCTCTGAGGTGGTTGGTGGAAGGTGCCTGTAACAGAATATGAGATGCGTGAGATCTGGTGAAGTACAACTAAAGCCAGATGATGGGGATAAACAGAAAAGCATTCTCATCCTTCTCTGCCTCTTGCCTGTGCTGTACTACCTTACTGAAAAGTGACAATAATTAAATTATCAATTATATCTTATTTTCCATTAAATTATTTTATTCATATCTGCTGGACTGAAATTACAATTAAATTACTATAAATCTGTTTGCTTTTCGTCATGTAAAAAGATTAAGAGATATTTTTAAAAGCAAGCAAGATATAATCACAGTTTATTACACTGTCAGAAGACACAAAAAATATGATCTTTAAATATCAAAGAAGTAAATATATGAATGCTATTGGTGGTATACATTTTTATTTTCATACAAAGTAATTCTCTTTCATGTATTTGCTTTTGTTTTGCATTATCCTATATAGGAAACAAGCAAAGTTACCTGAAAGGATGGGAGAAAAGATAACTTAATTGGCACTCAAGAAGGACCTGCTAGAACATTATGTTTATAGCACAGGTTTCAATTTTCTTTCAAAAAGTTATGGCAAATAAGAAACAATTTAAAAATTGGAAATATCATGAAACCAATATAGACTACCTTTTTTTTTTTTTTGAGACAGGGTCTTGCTTTGTAGTTCAGGCTGGCCCTGAGCTCACTATGTAGCCCAGGTAAGCCTCGAACTCAGCAATCCTCCTGCCTCTGCCTCCCGAGTGCTGGGATTACAGGCGTGAGCCACCACGCCCGGCACTGTGGTATGTGGTATTGATGGCTGGTGGGAGTGAGTCACCACTGAGCTAAATCTCCGGCCCTAGACTACACTTCTTTGTAAGTATTAACCCGATTCTACTATGTTCTGTAGCCCTCTCCATACATGCTTCTGCCAAACTGGCACTGTCTGAGGGCAGAGGAGGAAGAGCATGTGTGCCTGGGAAGAGAGAGACCAGGGCAGAACAGCCACTCAGCTCAGTCACCAGGTACTTGCTCTTGGTGTGCCAGCCTCTCATGGGTATTTCCCTGCCTGGGCTCTCAGGACATTCTGCCTTAGCAAATGCAAACAAGACCTCCCTCTCTTTCCCTCGGTTCACTGAAGAAAAAGACCATCAGAAGAAACTCACTAGGTCATCCGTAGTGAAGATAACCAGAACAAGCACTGGAAAGGCAGGCAGTGGCATGCTAATAGAGCTGGCTTCTACTGTGCTATACAGTAAAGCCTGGCCGCAGCCAGGCTCAACTCTCACGGCTTTTCAAGTGAAGTCCTTTCTCCAACACCAACGGAAGCTGGTGCTGGACCAGAGCACTTGTGAGAGCAGAACGCATGGCTGCTGTGCGGGGTGGGGTTCTTGTGTGCCCCCCCCCCCGCCCCAAGCCCTTCCAAGCACAGCCATGTGCCCTCCAGCTCTGGCTGCAAACCAAGTGCTTTTTCCAGAAGTATTAGGTTTTGATTAAATCATATCAGGGCTCTGCTGCTGCCCTGGGGTCTGGGGAAGAGGAGGCCTGAGCACAGACCAAGGACCTGCCCTGGCCAGGCAACCGCCGGAGGGTGGTGATGAATTTTACCTAATCTTCCTAATAACTCCATGGTAAGGCTTATTTTCCTTGAATTTCAGTACAAGTCACTGTGGGATTTTAAGCAATCATATAAGGCCATGGCAGAGAGAGGGGACACCCTGGAGAGGGACACAAAACATATGTAAGGACCCAATGGCTATGCAGGGGGAGTAGGATAATTCTAAATCCGCAGGAAATCTGCTTAGGTTAAGAATTACAGAGATCAAGATTTAAAAAACAAAAAACAAAAAGACTTCAGATTATAACACAGATGGTTGTTTTTAAGAAAATTAATTCTATGAGAATTTACTCAAACTCTTTTGAGGTTAACCCCACCCCCACTTTCCCTACAGTAGGCACTGGAATGGATCATAGAAAAGATCCAAAATGTATCAGAAAACCTTTTAAAAATAAAATACCACATATCAAGTGCTTTTTCAAAAAGTGCTAGTTTTGGCTAAATTCTGTAAGGATTCTGAAAAACAATTTCATTGGTGTTTTGATCCAAACACAGTAAGAACTCTTTTTGGCAGATTGGGAGTTTTCTGAAAGTTGGCTCAGTAAAAATACAAGCTTTTCTGTGTCCTCTACTTTGCCAGTTTCTTTGTTCTTGAAAAATTGCTCACCTCACCCTGTGTTTAATAAGCCCAGTGCCAGACAGCACTGCTCATCTCAGCACAGAACTGAATCTGCCTGAACACAGGGCCCCCAGCCACCGAGGACTCCACACCGCCTGGTACAGGCAGCACAGCAGAAAGTACTCACGTAGCCTTAAGATCTATCTTTCCTCTGGGATCCTGCAGCACTTTCTCTGAATTCTTAAGCAGCTTCAACAAAAATATTCAGTGATGTGCCAGCAAGGCTCTACAATCAAAAGAAAGTTCAGTTACAACAAAGGTGTGGTGTGAAAAAGAACATGCTGTTCTCTAATAGACCGACAGGACAAGTGGGGCTTAGGGATGTTCTCCAGAAAACCCGAGGAAGTGACGCAAGGCCAGGAAAATAGGAGGCAGGGAAAAGTGGGAATGGAAGGGCTCAAGGAGCCACTCTGCTGCCCACAAACAGCAGGCAGGGACAGAAAAGAAGAGGAGGAATCGAAGCGTGTGGCACCAGAAGAGAACAAACCAGACTCTAAAAATTCGCTCTCCATCTCTCTTTGGAGCTCAGAACACTTTTTCACAATGTAAATGGAAGCTAGATCCCAGACTGTCCACCAAAGTGTCTGCATTTTATTTGCGGAGCGGGCTGGAACCCAGGCCTTGCATGTGCTAGGTAAGCGGACTTCCACTGAGCTCCACCCGCCCCCACAAGAGCATCTTCAGAAAGACACTACTGCACCTAAAACGGAGGAAGAGCCATATTTTAACCAAACAGGATAGATTTAAGAAAAAAAAAATTCTAAGCTTCCTGGAATGCTAATATTTAAATCTCTTCCTGAGATTATCTTTCATCTCCTTTTCAGGGTGAAAGGCCATCTGGCTCAAATCTAGCTGTCCAAATCCCAAATTCATGGTCAGGGTGCAACACTTGCTAAGCTTTTACTGGTCATTCATCCGCATTTTTACCAAATTATCTTTAAATAAATTATGCAGAGCCGGGCGTGGTGGCTCATGCCTGTAATCTCAGCACTTGGGAGGCAGAGACAGGAGGATTGCTGAGTTCAAGGCTTGCCTGGGCTACACAGTGAGCTCAGAGCCAGCCTGAACTACAAAGCGAGACCCTGTCTCAAAAAAAAAAAAAATTATCCAGAGAAATAATAGCACTTAATGAAGATTCACTCATAGTGTGTACACATCAGGATGTGACACAAAGCTTTCAGTGTTGCTGACAACAAACAGTATGTGAGGAACATTCCCACAGCAGGGTCAGTAAACACCATGTAGGTACCACAAATCACCTACCCTCACCCACTTCCTACTGATGTAATGGTGTAATACCAACTCAGACAAACTTTAAACCCTGAACCACTTGAGTTTTTGAGCCAGGAACTGAATTCATCCAAAGCCTAGCACTTTCCTGATCTCATTTTAACCACTGAAATGGAACCTTCACAATTAATGCCTTTCTCTAGTACAGGGTTTTGTTTCAAATTTCAGTGTTACAACACTGCAAGGGGTTATTCTAATGGTGACAGAGTTCACATTACAAAAAGAGTTCACATTACAGAAAAGATTCATTGGTGTTGCTCTCCTATAGTTATACCTAGTCCTTGGGAGCCACCACTTTCCCTTCCATTCCCAATTCTCTCTTTTCAAGAATGTTGTATAAACGGAACCATAGAGTATGTAAAGTCTTTTGGGATTGGCCTTGTTCATCTGCCTAATTCTCTGGAGACTCATGCAGACTGCTGTGTATATTAACAAATTGTCCCTTTTTATCATTGAATAGTATTCTATAACCTGTATGTACTGCTGTTTAACAGCCTACCTACTGAAGGACATCTGGTTTTCTCCAGTTTTTGGTTATTACATTAAAGTTTCTTTAAAAAAATTGTGTATAGAATTTTATGTGACTCTAAGGCTTTACTTTTTTGGGATAAATGCTTAGGAGTACAACTGCTAGGTTGTATGAAGCCCTGATGATTTTGACTAAGAGGCTGTTAGACTGAGAGGTACCTGTCTCCCCCCTGGAAAAAACAATCTAAGGTTATTCCTGGAGTCATTTGTCTGGGTTGAACGCGTTCAGTATGACGCGGTAATGTGTATGTCTGGCTGCCTGGTGGCTCTGAACACACCAGTGGTATTTGCATTGGGTGGCTTGTACCCTTATGAATGTACCACCAGGTTCAAGCCAGCAGGAACACGTTAGGTTATTTATGGAAGCACTTGAGGAACCAAACATTTGGAAAGATCAGGTGGGTGCCCTCATGTCTGACAAAGGGAGCATTTGCATGGACCACCACCTTCAGGTGTGGAGACATTAGCAGGTGTGTGAGCAGAGAGCCAGTATCTTTCAAAATTCCCCAAGGGCTCCATTAGCTCCCCTGTGGGTGATGTAAGGGCTACGCACCACGAAGGCTGTTCTCAGGGGTGAGAAGAGGAGCAGGGAGAGAGTGATACCATCTAAGTCTTCTGAGGTCCACTTTTAGCCTTCCTCCTGCTGGAGGCTCCAAAGAGCTAGGTTTCGCCACCCGGAGTACATGGGTAGGTGGACTGCCAGGGTCTGAACCCAGCTCAGCATCTCACCAGCGTATGACTCAGCTGCTCAGTACCTACACTGCTACCTGCGCCTGAGCCAGGGACCATACTGAGTCCTGGCAGTACTGAGAAAGCCTACACAGAACACAGACACCCCTGGCAACAGAGCAGCTTCCAGCTATGGGGTGACACCTGGTGGGAAAAAAAGGTCTCCAGGCTAGGAAAAAGACAACTGATTCCTGGCAGTGGAAAGCAGCACAGTGTGGTACAGGAACCGTTCATGAAGGAAGTAGCCAAGCCCACACATCATGATGGCTGTTCCCAGGCCCTGCATTGGCTCCGAGGGAGACGGGTTAATATGCTAAAGCAGGGGCAAGACCTGGAGCTCTGGCGCAGCCTGACACCAGAACCCCCCACTCATGTTTCATGATGATCTCAAGTCATGACTCATCAAGTCCTTCTGCTTCTGGGGTGAGGTGCTCCCACATCTCAGCACAGTGCTCCAGATGCCAAACAGCACTATCTGAACCCAAAGAGCAAACCAACAGGGAGGCCTTATGAATTACTGACTTGATGGTTAAATTCTAACATTCCTTTCCTTTTATAACACAAACTCTGACTCCATAATCTTAGGTCAATCTATAAAAGTCTGAGATCATATTCTTCAGCATGAAGAACTAATGGGGAAAAGACATTCTATTTTAACATTCACTGCACTTACAACTAAATTGGTCTTCTATGTCCAATACCAACAATCATACATAATATATTGATTTATTTTTTATTTTGAAAGGTCACTTTCAAAAGGAAACTAAGTGCTACGTGTTTGGTTCAAATGGACTAACACTATTCCTCTACAGTAACTTTAATTAGGGATCAAAGCATCAGACACTTCACGAAAATGCAAGGAAAAATTGACATAACTGGAGTCTTTATCAAATCTTAGAGCCCACATTTTCCAACATCAGAAGAAAGTTTCCACACAATGGCGTGATATTCTGCTATAAAGAAAGATAAATGAGTCATTTGTAGGAAAATCTTATGTACATGTACCAACTCCGTAAGGAATGTAAACATTATGAGCTGTGAAGAGGCACTAATAAAAAATTTTTTTAAATGACATGAAAAAGTACTAAAATAGAAAAAATATGTCAGATATATCTCTTTTCTCTGTATCACATTTGGTTACTGTTATTCTTTTAAGACTATAGTTGTTTCAAAATATACAAGAACCACAAAGAACCATGAAATGAGAGCTTTCAGTGAGGTCATTAAATCCTAAATGGTGTTACTTTAGAAATGACTATCCTTAAAATCTAGACCGAGGAGTCGGAGGCACAGCTCAGTGGTGGAGGACTTGCCTTCCATGCACAAGGACCTGGCACCACTGAAAACCCAAACCAAACCAAATCCTCGCCCCAAACCCTGAGCTCCACACAGCTCCCTAGTTCTTGCCCAAGAGAAAAACGTGCACGAGGGACCGGGCTGTTTCCTTCGCCTGCACCTCTCCTCAGCAGCTCTGTCCTGGGACAGTGATCTTAAAACTACCAAGGTCCAGAGAGGTCAATGAGTCTGCGGCCGCACTTCTACAAGAGCCAGAGTGGGGCACATGCTTGGTCAGACGTATTTCCAATGTGCCACGTAGTCTCCATGAAGTTAACAAGATAATCAGGAGGAAACAGTCCATGTAAAACTTGAGTGTGTACTCACAGGTGTCCTAAAATTTCTGCTAGAACATGTTTGTAGAAGGCAAGTTGGTGACACGTGTCACCCTCTCTGTCACTCAAATATCCTGAAAGAGACCACACAGGGCCTGGCTCATTCAAGTTTCTCCAAATCAAGACAAGAAAGAACCACTAATTCTTTCTCTATTGTACATGCATTGTCGCATTCTTTCTTATGGTTAATTCTACACCTCATTATACATATTTTTAGTTTAAACCAACAGAAATAAAAATACAAATTACTCATACACCTACCAACTAGCAGGCACTACTAATCCTACTTTGGTGCTATGGACTTCCATTTTTCTTTTTCTGTACAAATACTTTCTTAGCACATACACAGATGTTAAATTTTATTGCTATACTGTGAGCATCCTGCTAGGTTGTCAGTGCTCTATAACAATGTTTTACAGACAGAATATTCTACTTCTCATATAAACACTTTCTTATGGAATTTCTTAGCACACGAAAAAGTAATGTGCTCCTTATTTTTCCTGTTACATAAGTTCAAATTCACAGACATTTTAAGCCAATCAAGATGAAGTGAATTTAAGAGAATTTTAAAATACTCCTGGAAAACAACTATCACATGGATTGTTAGGCAACACCTGGGACAGAGGTAAACGGTGGAGGCTGACAGTGACTCAGGCTGTGGGGCCAGCCTCTGCTCGCTGAGGTCAACGGCTCCACTGCAACAACTATCTTTACAAAATGCTTTCTTTGTTCAGCTAAAACAACCACAATTCTGGATTACAGCTCATCCTGAACTAAGCTGGGTTTAAGATCTTTATTTACCTATTTTTTTTAAAGCACTGCATTAGAAGGGGCTGGGAAGTAAATTCCTACTGTGATCACATGAGTAGGATTCCAATTTCTAAACTTTGAGTTATTTGCCCTATGCAAGACAAAATATGTGGATGTTTGCTTTGCATTCTCAAAAAGCAAAAGGGGCACCCTCTTTGTAAAAGCATGGTAATAAATAAAATTTTTTAAAATGTTGAGAATCCTATCCTTTCAGGATATCCCAGGACTAGCAAGAACATCAAAATGAAGAAATATTTAAGTAGAATCTCCTGAATTGTACTTCAAAGGCTGTACAACGCTAATAGTTCAAAGACAGTAGGTTTCTTTGTTATGTTTTGTTTTGAGACAGGGTCTCACTTTGTAGTTCAGGCTGGCCCTGAGCTCACTATGTAGCCCAGGCAAGCCTTGAACTCAGCAATCCTCCTGCCTCTGCCTCCTGAGTGCTGGGATTACAGGCATGAGCCACCACGCCCGGCTGTTTTTTTTTGTGTGTTTTTTTTTTTTTGAGACAGGGTCTCACTTCATAGTTTAGGCTCGCCCTGAGCTCATTATGAAGCCCAGGCAAGCCTCCAACTCAGCAATCCTCCTGCCTTTGCCTCCTGAGTGCTGATTGCAAGCATGAACCACCATACCTGGCACTGTGGTATGTGGTACTGATTGCTGGTGGGCATGAGTCACCACACCCAGTATTGTATGTGGTTACCAGGGATTGAACTAGGGACCTTGCCCTTGCTAGACAGGCACTGGAACCACTGAGCTAAATCTCTGGCCAAATTTTATTTTATTTATTTTTTTGAGACAGAGTCTCACTATGTAATCTCACACTATGCCTCAAACTTGCAGCAATCCTCCTGCCTCAGCCTCCCAAATGTTGGGATTACAGGTGTGCATCACTATATCTGGCTGAGTAATTTTTTATAGATCTGTATCTACTGCAAATATTTTTATTTTATATCTAAATTTGTGCAGGTCATATTTTGTGCTATTCTAACATTTTAATTATATTTGGTTGTGTCTAAAATTCCTAATTTCATTTTCTTCAATGTGAAGCTACCATTTACATAATTAGATTTTATTAATACAATAAAGATTATTTTGAAATTCATGAACTACTGAGTGATATTTTTAAAAGCCCAGTTCAGTGTATTTAACTTCATATATTAAAATTAAGTTAGTTATTATTTAGTAAATGTTCTTAGGAAATTAAGCTGAGTGGAAAGAGAAAACTATTTGGTTGCATGTCTACTATTAGTAAGCAAACAACTGTTTGAGATATATGGTACTTGACACCTATTAATTTATACCCTAGGCACTTTTTTTCCTGTAACTGATTTAATACTCACAGAACCCAGTGTAGGAGTGGAAAAACCAGGTCAGTAAATTTGTTTCCTAAGTTTTTTTTTTAACATAAATTAGTAAACCTTTTCATCAAAGATTACATAAGGGAAATTATTAGCTCAATGTAAACATAAATTAACCCTTTATAATCATTTTATTCAAAGTGAATTTCTTTTCAAACTGCAGAAAAATGACTATCTGGGAGTGCTTCTTATGCTATGGCAAACAGTTCAGCATGCATATTTTGAAGTAACTCTGTAATTATCTCATACAGAGTACTTTCTTAACTATGGGAAAACAAAATATTTTGGAAATCTCTTCTATTTTACAAAAAATGATTAAATCCATGGGCATACTATTCCCAAGTATTTCTTACTGTTTGGGATAACAAGAAAAACCTTATCTCAGTTTTTCTTTCTCCATTAGAAGTCAAAAAACACCAAAGGATTTTAAAAAATATTTCTGGTGCTATCTATGTTATTAAAGCTTGGCTATAACTCAACTTTTAGAAAAGACATAGGCTTGAATCAGTTATTTATAAAACAAATACTGAGTACTTCGGATATTTTATTTTATACTAATACCTTCAATGCTTCCCAGAATCTTTGTTGTATAATTTTGCCATGTTTAAAATTCTTAGCAAGAGACTCCTTCCCTAGAACTTTCCAGTTTATATTCTATAACTACAAAATAGAGAAATTAAATGATCACTGGGAGATCAATCTTTCACGTACATGTATTTCTTTGTGATAAAGTTAGCTTTTTTTTTTTTTTTTTTTGAGACAGGGTCTTGCTTTGTAGTTCAGGCTGGCTCTGAGCTCACTATGTAGCCCAGGCAAGCTTCGAACTCAGCAATCCTCCTGTCTCTGCCTCCCGAGTGCTGGGATGACAGGTGTGAGCCACCACACCCAGCACTGTGGTATGCGGTATTGATTGCGTGAGTCTCCACACCCAGCATTGTATGTGGTTACCAGGTATCGAACTCAGGACCCTGTGCTTGCAAGGCAGGCGCCGGAACCACTGAGCTAACCCTCCGGCCCAAAAGTTAGCTATTTTTTTAAACCAGCTTTTTTCTAGTATTAGCACTTTAATGATCCGGTCTAACAGTGCCACCTAGTGGCCTTGCCTTGTCCTAAAGTTCAGTGTCACCAACCTGCGCATGAATTAATAAGCAAGAGGGCTCCCTCAGAAATTCATTGAATTTCATGTACTTACTATCCATAATTCTAATTGTGAATTTGTGAAAATTCAGAGTTGTGATAAAGTTCAATTTTTTTCTTTAAAAAATGTTTACCAGGGAAATTAATAGCATGTATGTGATTCCTGGTATATTCTTTTTTTTTTTTTGAGACAGGACCTCGCTTTGTAGTTCAGGCTGGCCCTGAGCTCACTATGTAGCCCAGGCAAGCCTCAAACTCAGCAATCCTACTGTCTCTGCCTCCCGAGTGCTGGGATTACAGGCGTGAGCCACCACACCCGGCTTCCTGGTGTATTCTTGAATTTAAACCTACCTTAGCTGACTTAATATATGTAAATCATCGCCCCCCCAATCCAGGACTGAACTCAGGCCCGTGTGCTTCCAAGTTAGGCATGATACCATATGAGCTAAATTCCTGGCCAATATATGTAAAATATTACAGCAGCATTATTCACTTATTTAATATTACTTCAAAATTTAAGAACCACAACCTCTGCCAAAGTATTTATTTTCTAAATAGCTAACAAAATTTAAACCAGACTTTGAACAGTTTGAAGGCATGAGATTAACTATATTCATAGGGGGGGAAAGTACCTATATTTAGAGGTAGAAAGATCATCCAGGATCATCTAACACAATCATTTTATTTTACACAAGTATAGATCGGCTTTCTGTCACTGTGACAAAATACCTGAGATAAACAAACCTACTGGAGGAAAGGTTTATCTTGCTGTTTCAGAGGATTTAGTCCATTTGTTGGCTTGTTGTCTCTGGCCTATGTGAAGTATGACACTATAGCTGAAGGCCATGACAGACCACAGTTGCTCACCTTGGGACAGTCAGGAAACAGAGAAGGGGGGTGTCTAGGAACAAACTATATGCTTTAAGGGTCACCTCTAGGACCCACCTCTTCCAACCAGGACCTTTTGTGAAGTTCCCACCACATCCAAACAGTGCCACTAGCTGGTGAGCCACGGGTACACGCCACATGTAAACTACAATAGATACTAAGAACTAGAGAGCTGTAACTGTATGGGTTACTGTAGTGGTCACCCCCAGTTTCTGCAACTGTCACAACTCGTGGGAACACGAAATATATCTCCTTCAACACGACAGTTTATTTTTCTAAATTCTACTGTGATATGCCCCCTTTCCTCATGGTCGTACATGCTAGACAGGTGTGAGCACATACTGTATCATCCATCCAAAGAGACATAGTAGTGACATATGGTGACGAAGGTCCTCCCCCATAGGTTATATCACCCAGGGAGGACTGAGTGGACTCTGTGGAGGTGTGGTCTGCTGGAGTGTGAAGCACCCATATTATCCACTACATTTACGTTTAAGTAGTTCCTAAAAGTTCAGGAACTCCTGACATAACCTTACTGTACCTACATCCCCCAGCCTCTAGGGACCTTGTAAATAAGTAGGATGTACAACATGAAACAACTGCAGAGTTGACAAAGGAATCAACTTGGCCAAACAACCTTTCACAGTGGCATGTGGACACAAAATGACCAAGAAATGGTCGTGGAGTTTTAGATATTCACTCTTTCTCCCCACTGGAGAGGACTTCAGGATGAACCTTTGGTGGGAAGAAAATAAGTGGCCTAACAAACAAGAGAGCTGAGGAGAGACTCGGGCTTGTGTCATGTGCAGGTACAAATTCTCAATGTTAAATGTGATCATATTGTGCGTATAAAATGTACCAGTAAAGTCAATTTGTTTTTTTAATGGCCATCTTTGGTCCTTTCTGTGCTTTGAGCTAGGATGACCTATTTGGAGGAGACATCTTTTGATACCTAGAGAAAGAAAAAGTAAGTAGTATATGCTTAGAAGTGCCTCAAAGACCAAGGAAGAAAAAACCCGGAAGTTTCCTAAACCAAATTATGAGGCTAAAAATAAGTAGAGGACTACTGGTAATTATAGTTGTATTTTTTGGCTGAAGCTCCTCATGCTGCCTTTTAGGATGAAGGAGTAGAAAATGCCATATTCTCAAGCACAGTCAAACCGGCAGTCCTGACAGCTTCCTCCAGAGAATAATTTTGAGTGAACAGCAATGAATTGTGGTTGTTTTTCTTACTGACAGTTGGCCCTCAGCCTCTCTTACCAAGACAGCAGTTCTACGAGTTCACACAGCTCACATCTAAAAAGCTAGACAGTCCGGGGAATCTCTCAGGAGTGGGAACAGAGGCTGACAAATCCCTTAATCAGTCAGTTGCCCATGGAACTACTTTTACAGACTGCTTAGAGACCTACCAGGCCACTGTGACTTATATGTGACAGAGTGGTTAGTGACTAAGGCTCTCCTCGTTTTAGCAGCTCCATGGCTCTTCCAGACTTGCTGTTTTCTGGGAAAATCTTTTGAATAAACTGTTTCTTGGGGTTTTTGAACACTGCCAGTTAAAAGTGCTTGCTAGTTTTGGCAAATACAACTTCACTTTCCTTCTGGTCCTTATTTTTAATCTCTCAAAACTATTTAATACTTTGCAATTTGCTTTTTGCCACATCTGAAGGAAAATGAGTTTCATATGGCAAATGCCTTCATTTTTTAAAAAGTTCTGTATGATCTGTAGTTAGTCATGACAAACCATAAAACTTTAGAATTCTTTTTAAGTCTGAACAACTGCTACTTTGAACTTCTGTTCTGGTATTTGAGAACCACATTGTTAAGAAAAGATAATTACCATAGAAAATTGTTCTTTAAAATGCTATCAGAAGATGGTGACTCCTTCACAGACAGGAGAGTAAGTGTCTCATTTTTAAGTAAATGGAACAATTATCTGCTCAGAATTCACAGGTTTTAGATTTGCAAAGTGATATGTAATATGAAATGTTTAGCACCTGAAATTGTAGAGAAGTATAAGACATAAAAACAAATTAAAGACAAACTTTCAGATTCAAAGTAACTATTAAACTTACCACTGGTATTTTAACACATCTCCTTCTGAGATGTTTTAACTGGCAGTGTTCAGTTTAAATAGATATAAAATCCAACACCATGTCTTTCAATACCATTTCTGTCTTCTCTGACCCCAAGTTTAGTTCATAATTGTGGTTTTAGATATGTAATTCACCAGTTAAAAACACAAAACTTGGGCCGGAGGGTTAGCTCAGTGGTTCCGGCGCCTGCCTCGCAAGCGTAAGGACCTGAGTTCGATCCCCGGTTACCACATATAATGCTGGGCGTGGTGGCTCACGCCTGTAATCCCAGCACTCGGGAGGCAGAGACAGGAGGATTGCTGAGTTCGCGG
>PVIC010037813.1:0-17907 GCA_004025085.1 Thryonomys swinderianus | reverse complement strand
TCGCTTTGTAGTTCAGGCTGGCCCTGAGCTCACTATGGTGCCCAGGCAAGCCACCGCGAACTCAGCAATCCTCCTGTCTCTGCCTCCCGAGTGCTGGGATTACAGGCGTGAGCCACCACGTCCGGCATTGTGGTATGCGGTGTTGATTGTTGGTGGGCGTGTCTCCACGCCCAGCATTATATGTGGTTACCGGGGATCGGGGATCGAACTCAGGACCTTGCGCTTGTGAGGCAGGCGCCGGAACCACTGAGCTAACCCTCCGGCCCTTAACTCATCTTTTATTAGATGCCTTCCTTTCTCATTGTGGATATTATTTCAGATTTTAATCCAGAATTTAATATTACTTTTATTGTAATATATTTTATGTCCTTTAAATAATAATAAATGTTAATACATTAATTGTCTATTGATTGGTTAATTAAGCAACTATCAAACCCTGTATCAAGGACAGGATAAACATGTATGAAGAATGTCTGCACTATTCCTAATTATATTCAGAACTTTGTGATCTAATGGATGTTAAAAACAAATGAGAAAAAATATAATATTTGAACTGGCAGCCCAAAGACTGTAATTTAAGTTGCTAGGAAGGTACTGTAAGGGTTGGAGGAGGGATCCTAACTGGTTTGGGTGGGTCAAAGAGGTGTTCTTCATACTCAGGATCTCTGATTAGAGGAAGAGGTGACTTCACTATTTCTTGGTTTCTTTTACTTGGTAGAGAAGACTCCCAGATTCCTTCTGACTTTTTAAAAATGTAAGTCTCTAAAATTGGAGTAAGACTTTGGGGCATTTTATGCAGCCTATTTCACAGAAACTGTGCTGAGTGCTTTACATTAGTCATATTGTTAAAATCTCATAGCAGAGCTAGGTAGAAAAGGCTTTCTGCCCGTTTCACAGAAGAATAAATCAAAGCTTTGAAAGATTGGGTAACTTCCCTGCTTGTGTAACTTTGAACGTGATTCTCATTGAGCCCTGGCTGGCCTCAGAGCTCTTGGTCTGTCCACTGCATGATACTGAGGCTGAAAGTTTGAGTCTTGGAAGGTCTTTTGTTGGGAGATAGCACTCCTTGTTTACTGGGCAATTATGACATGAGAGGCAGTACTGGGGCTCTCTGGAGGAATGTGTGTGAAAGGGGGTGATGACAAGATTCTTCCTAATTTCTATTGCTTGTGTCTCGTTAAATGTATTAGAAGAAATATAGGGTGTTTTTAAAAAACTTGGGATTTTTCATCATGCTGAAAAAAAACTGATAGGACAGTTTCATTTATTTATTTACTGTTTTCAGACTAACAAATAGTTTTAAGTCTCTGTCTCTTTTTTAAAAAAAATTCTTTTGGTTGTTTGAGACAAGGCCTCACTATGCAATTTAAGATGGTTTTGAGCTCACTATGTGGTTCAGGCTGGCCTTGAATTCTCAACAATCTTCCTGCCTCAGCCTCTGGAGCTCTGGAATTTTAGGCAAGCACCACCACACCTGGTTTAAGCCTCAGGCTCTTTGAAATAATTTTCTTACATTTCGTTCTCAGGTGAATTCTTGACAATGTAAAGCCAAGATGATCCCTGAGAAGCTCACCGTAGCTTCTAGGGGCAGGAATCCCGGTACTGCACAGGATCATTTACATCCAGTAGGAGAGCAAACAGGACCAGGACAGAAACCCTGCCTTATGGCCTCACGGGCAGTTAGCTAAAGTCAATGCTCCCTAGAAATTTCCTGGTGTGCTATCACAAAAAACTGTCTGGTGGTCCATTTCTTTACCTTTGTGGAAGAGTCGATTACAACCTTGCCTGGCTACTTCCCTTTCTCTGCCTTGGTTGCTATTAATCTGATGGTTCAAATAATTGCTTCTAATGAGTCCAGCAGGGATTTCACCTTCTTTCCTTTGGTAAATGTTACCCTGGGGATGAGCATTTCACCCTAGCTCTCACTGGATACCAGTGCTTTTGCCCTGGGTTCTTAGGCAGCTGGACAGTCCTAGAAAGAACATGGCCATCCACTTCCCATGACCTCACTCAAAAAGACTTTGAGCTTCAGAACAGACTCTTGCACTCAGATAAGACCCAGAAGATGAACCTTGAAGCCCAAGAGCCAGGGAGTAAATTGGGCAGTGCCAGGCAGCAGGCAGACAGGAAGAAGAACATGTCACATTAAGAGAACCTTTGTCAGGTACCTGCCTCATCCCTTCCAGAGCGGAGCTTGGCCTTGATGTGAGGTGTGACTTCCAGGGCTAGGGTCAGGGTCAGGGTCAGGGTCAGGGTCAGAAGACTACCGTGTAGTGATTTGCTCTGCAAATGCTCACGTCCTGACCTATACAGCAGGGAGACTAGCTGAGCAGAGGTGAGAAGTTCCTCTTTCTTTTAACAGAGGCCTGTGGTAAAACAGGCACTGGTGTGGTCTCAAAGGAGCAGGCTGCCAGGTGGCTCATGCCTTGCACGGTGGGCTGGTCTCCATCATGGCCCTGGAGGGCAGTGGATGTGAGGCGGTGCTTCTCCACAGCGGTGCTCAGTCTGGCTCGGGGAGTAAGTAGCTACCCACAAAGGCAATAACGTGACACAAGTGCTATGACAGGAGGCTGTGGAGGGTGAATAGGGTTCAAAGAACAGAGCACCAAGTCCGGCCAGGTGGGCTTGGAAGGTGACATGTAACGAATTTTGCTCCATCTGAGAGGTATTTTCCTGTCTTTATTCACAAGCAGCAAGTGTACTATGCTTTAGTTTGTCACCTCTCGTGTGTATTTTCTCATGTGAGAGATTATAGCAGTCATTCTACAGACAATGAGGGTCAAACTCTTGGTCTGACAGCAGCTCTTCCAGGATGATGCTTTGGCTTGTTCCTGCCTCCTGTGTTCCAGGAGGACAGACCACAGACTTCAGCCTTGTGATCAAAGCCTAGAGGAGATGACATGTGCCCTAATAATCACGTATGCAAGGGCTCCGTGCCCTCACAGAGGCCTGCAGACTGCTGGAAGGGCATGTGGCTGAGCCTTTCCCTTTGGTTCCCCTTGTGCTGGCAATAGCACTATTTCTTCCTAGGATGCTGCTGTACCCAGCAGCTTTGGGGGCTTCCTCAATCTACCCTGCCGCCCCATCAGGACCTAAGACGTGACTCACATCTGCTGTACGCTCACATGCCAGGACAGCTTTCCCTTCACTTCTCTATCCTGGTGGAGCACACTGTTACTGAGGAGGACTCCTGGCCTCAAGATCTGTCCTCAGGCAAGGAGCTGAGTGGCCAGGCCTCTGACCAGACTGGTGCTGTCTCCTCATCTGTAAGGTGAGGAATGTTTGTGCCACCAAATAGGACTCAATGAGATAAAGCACAGAAAAGACTTACCTCAGGCGACGGTGTAACAATACCCCACAGACAGAAGGTGAAACATGAATGAGTGATCTGCAAAATCCCTTGGTTAGATATTTAAGTTTCCAACTGTGCACTTAATGATTCTTCGTTATAATAGTTAACGCTTATTAGGGTCTTGCTATGTCCCAGGAGGGCATCAACTCAAAGTATGTTTTTATGTGTGTGAGTTGTATCATTGACTCTTCATAACAGTCTAAACCAGGTAAGCCGGATTATGATATTCATTTTACATACTAGGAGATCAAGGCTACAATAGAACAGGCAATTTTTCCTGTGTGCCCTGAACTATAAATGCGGGAACCAGGATTTGAAACCTGTTCCACCTCCACCCTGACTGTACCACTTATGAGGGCTGAATAGTTCTGGGGCTGGGGGAGCTGCATTTGTCACCCCATCCCACTTATCATGAAACATATGTCTGTGTGTCACACTGGGAGAGTGATTAGTCCGTTTCCCTTGCCTTCAGCCTCCAGCATCCTGGCTCCTGGGACCTTCTTCCTGTCTTTTGCCTCTTGTGGGACAAGTCCGTGCCCAATTCTCTTTGACAAAAGAAACCTCTGGGAGTGGAACTGGGACCTTGGTCTGACCTTGGCCAGAGGCTGCAGATACCTTGTGCCCTTCTGTAACCTTTCCTGCGTTTCCATCCCATTTTGTGACATGGCCTTCGCAGTTTCCAGCCTACTGTGCCCCTGATATTTTCCCATGGAGCAGGGTCCTTATTTGTCTAGTACACCTAAGGGGAGGACCAGTGGGAGGTGGAGGACTCCCTAAAGTCCTGCATCCAACACATTCCAGAGCACCACTTTCTACTCCTCTTCCTTCTTATCCTTTTTTTCTTTTTTTCATTGTTGGGGGATGGACCCCAGACCTTAACACTGAGCTATATTCCCAGCCTCCTTTAAAATATTTTTCTTTTTAAATTTAGAAACCAGGTCTTGGTAAGTTGCTTAGATGCCCAGGCTGACTTTGAACTTAGCATCTTCCTGCCTCAGATCCCCAGAGTGCTACGATTATAAGTGTACACCATTAAAAAGCGAAATGACAAGCTCCATAAACACTGCTTTTTGTAAAGGAAGCTAAATTCTTTCAATGACTCATTCATTCCACAAACAGTGAAGGGGACCAAAATGTTAATATGATTTCATTTGCTTTGGAACATTGGAACACCCTTTGCTCTTAGGGTTTGGAATTCGGGTATATATGGCCTGGTGAGGCGATGGAAGATTTCAGAATTCTGCTAGGTCCCTTGGAAATGTGAATTTCAACACAATAGAAACAGGTTGGTAGGAACCCTCTGATCACATCATTTCTCTGCTTAAAATCTATGAATGGCTCCTGATTATCTTAGACACTCAGTCTTTTTTTGTTTTTGGCATTATCTCTTTACTGGTACAGTGTGTGTGTGTGTGTGTGTGTGTGTGTGTGTGTGTGTGTGTGTGTGTAATGATCACATTCAGTGTTGAGAATTTATACCATTATATGAACAGTTTAACTCTCATTTTTCCCTTCTCCTACCCACCCCACAACCCCCAGCCCCCTAAATATATAAGCTTTGTTTCCTTTTTTTATTACCATCACATTTTATTCTCACCCCTCATTAGTCACCTTCCACCCCATTTCCCTTTGAATATTTTCTATCTCACACTATCCATCATACATTCTAGAACTCACTAACATCTTCAGATTGTCATACCAGAGAACAGATACGTCACTGACAGTCTTAATGGGACCTCCAGAGTCTTATGTGAGTTGGTCCCCAGCCTCCCTTTGTCCACTGTATGCTTATTCAGAGTCCTCTGTCACACTGACCTTTCCAGCCCTTGGATGTGCTAGGTTCCTTCTCATTTCAGGGCCTTGGTGGTCACTATTTCCTCAGCTTATATTGTCCTCCTTTAATGATTAGCTGACTTCTAATTTAGGCTTAGTGCAAATGTCACTCAGGACACCCTTTCTTGACAGTCTAGGACAAGGCCCCCTTGAGATAACACTTGATACTTTAACCACATAGCACTCATGATACTCTTCTCTGGGTAATTCTTTGACTGGTAGCTTCCCCATTACTCAGTTCCATGAGGATATAGCCCGTGTCTATTGTGCAGAGTTCTGTATTACTGGTGTTTACCTTGTATTGTTCACCAAGTCTCGGCTCAGACACTATTCGTGAAATGAATGAGTCACTGGGAGACCAGGGGACCTGGAGGTTTTTCAGAATTTGACTGAGAGGAGCAGAAGGGGCGATTGAGAGGCATGTGATGTTGACATGCTGTTTCCAAGGACCTTGATGAGTTCCTCAAAAAGAACTGTGCAGAACACAGCAACCAGGCAAGGGGAAAACCTGGGAGCTGGGAACTCGGTCCTGTTCTAAAAACACATTTTTAATAAGTTGGTTTCAGAACAACAAACTGTACAATAGGAAGAGGAAACCTATTTCTCAGTAGAGGTATGAGGTACACTCCTGATGCTTCTTACCCTGCATTAGGATGAAAGGAAACTTAGAGATGCCTAATTTCCCCAGATACAGAGGCTGAAACTCAGAGAAGGAAAGCAGCATATACAGGGGCACATAGCTACTGTAGCTGTGAACCACAACCAGGTCTCCTGCCTTCCAGACCAATTCTCACTTCATTACTACACACTGCACTTTGATTTTGGCCCACTGTTGGAGGTGAAAAGAAATCATTAGAAAATGAATGTTTCCTGAAATATCACCTGCAATTTATTGCACTCAGAATTTCACACTGATAAATAACCTCTTTCTCATTAACATGCAGGCTCCCTACAATTAGCACTCTCATTTGCACTATGTAAACAGCTTCTAACTGTGCCTTTTACCTCTTTGTTCAAACAAAGATTTCTGTTAGCAAAGAAACAAGAAGGAAATTAGTAGCAGGTGAGAGCTTATTTTTAATTATATTGAGATTGACTGTTGTTCTTCAAATCTTCTCTAATTCCCCCAAGATATTTATTTGCAGACCAGAGTTTTCAATCTATGAAAGCAGCAGCCATTTCTGATCTTTATTTACTAAATGAAAACACAAATGGCAGCAGTGGTTTTCTGGCTCGGTGCCAAGGGAGGCAGCGTGGGGGATGGGCCTGATCAAGCTTTGATCGGAGAGGCCCAGCAATCAAAGTGAAGTGGTGAGTGCAGACAATATGGAAAGGCAACTGTTTTGCCAGGTGATGGCTGAGAGTATCCAAATCAAAGATTTCTCAGTAATGATGCTCAATTTCTACTACCTGAAGTCAAGTTTATATTTTTTTATTCAAAGGATTTTAGTTTGTTTCCAAGAAACTGTGTCTGCCTGCGATAAAAGGACCATCTTAGAACATTTTTAGGTCAGAGTATTTCCAAGATTATCTATTATAACTTCTCTCCAAGTACAAGGATCCCTTTGGAAATGCTTGAAAACCGAAGTTCTCATCCCAGTTAATGTCCTCCATTTTGAAATTTGTCTTCCCCTGGATCAACATGTTGTCTCCAGTAATTTGCACACTTGGTGGGACCCAGACTGAACAAAATAATTCCCACTTTTAATAATTCCCTGACAATTATTTAGTGTATGCATTTGAAGGCAAGACCCTGTCTCCTAAACATGATCTAGTCTTTTGTGTGATAAGCTCCTTTTAATTTTTTTTTTTTTGAGACAGGGTCTCCCTTTGTAGTTCAGGCTGGCCCTGAGCTCACTATGTAGCCCAGGCAAGCCTTGAACTCAGCGATCCTCCTGCCTCTGCCTCCTGAGAGCTGGAATTACAGGCCTGAGCCACCATGTACCACCCTTTTAAATATTTTTAATGTGACAGGGTTTACAGATCTATTGTTACTCTATTGTCTTCCTTTGGATACTCTCTGGGTCTGAAACCCATCTGCAGTAAGGTGTAGAGAACTGTACACAATGTCTCCAGCGTGATTTGTGCCATACAGATGCTGTACTGATGTACGAGTCCAACGCATGCAGGTGAGAATTACAACCCAGTTTTCTGGCTCAATGGCCAGGGTTCTTTTCACTACACAGCTGATTCTCCTTAGCAGATAATTGGGTTGAGAGGGAAAGCAAATTCTGGATCAGTTGAGCAGGTTTTGGTTCCTCCACTCTGTCAAGTTTAATGTCCCTTTGGGATTCTTCCTCTGCTGTCATTTGTCAAAAAAAAGCAGGTTGATAGGACCCCCAGCATTAGTATGAAGCTGTAAAATTCAATATTTATCCACATTTATAAGTCAAGTACAAAAGATGACTTTCTGAAATGTAAGGTAAAACTTGGATTTGAATTATTTACATTGCAATAATTTGTAAGTTATCCTCCAACTATTTCTAGTGGCTTAATTCAAAGTTACATTTTTAAAATGCTTAAGGAAAGGACCCAGTAATAGAGCAACACTTGTACCTAGAAATCTGAACCAGAAAAACTCAACATCAGTTTTTAATTTTCTGTTGTCCAAGGCAAGAATTGAAACATAACATGTTACCTAACTCCCCTTTTCTTATAAAAGGAAGCAAACAGTTAGTGAGAAGTGATACCAACACCAACTGGAATCTTTCACTTTCGTCCTTAGGTAAACAATCCAAACAGCATCACAGTCCAGGACCTCATAGTTTCCACACAGTTAAGATTCCATTCAGGAGTCTGGGCTATGTTCTGAAAATCTGTGCTTTGTCATGGTTCCCTACATGCTTCTGGGGACCAACCAGATTCATGATCCACTACCTTGGAACAGTCCCTGGGAATGCTGTTTTAAAATGCAGACTTCCCAGCCTGCCCCCAAGAGTCAGAGATGCTTAGTCTGACTGGACTTTTGATGAGAGCAGCAGCTGGTTAGTTCATAAGTGGGGCTGTCATGTGAGGTCTAGAAGGCAGCAGGTGTTCTCTGAAAGGGCATGATGTTTTCACCTGACAGGACATTCCTGCTTCTTCATCTCTTCCTTATGGGCCAGGTAGGATACCTAGAGGCTTGGCTCAATATATCTTATTTGATACAGTTTGGGTTCTGATCAGTTGTTCGGAGCATCTGCAGCCTAAAGGTTTGACACCACAAGAAACAACAGAACCATTTCCACTGAGGAAGATTTTAGAGGAGAGTCTTGACAGATACCTGGGTGATGACAGATGTGTGCTCTAATTCTGTGTAAGGCTGCAGTTACATGGTCCCTCTGTACAAATCAGGGCACTTCTGCAGAACTCGATAAATTCACCTGTTAGAGCTGCTTAACACTGTGCATCTTAATGCCGAACAATGTCTGCACGTTAGAATTAATGTCAGTCTTCGATGTGATAAATATGATCCTGATAGCTCACTGAGGAGCTTCGCTAGGGTACTGTTTTATTGTCTGCTGTCTTGAAGACTTAAATCTCTTTTCCTGCCGTCAGTTCATAGGATGAAAACATGTGAAATCACTGGGATTTATATAGGCAGATTTGGCAGCCTGTTCTTTTTTTTTTTTACTTGGACTGTCAGATATAAATCAACGTCACAGCACTCTTTCCAAGAACATGTTGAATGTACATGTGTTTGGGGAGCAGACATGGTATTTCTATTATAATTTTGTTTGTTAGGTGTGATATGAATTGTTTGGCTTTGTTTTATAACATTCATGATTTGTAGTTATTTAATTGGTTCTCTTCTGTTGTCCCTCTCAGGGACTGTCAGGTTCTTTTTTTTTTTTTTTTTTTTTACTTTGTGCCTTTTCTCTGGGGCCCCCTCCCTGGCCCATCTTATAAACCTCAGTCACAATATTCTTTTATCCAGAAATCCTCTTCTGATATCTCTATATCCATCTTTCCTTCATTTTTTTTTTTTTGGCCAAGACCATGATACTTAATATTTTATTGTACACTTTGACTTGATTAGTCTCTTTGCTCATTCAATCTAGTGTCATACTTTAAATTGTACTATTGGCCACCTGGTTCATATATTATTTTCCCAATTAGACTTGGAGCTCTTTGTAGACAGAGTCCATGTTTTACATGTCACTTTTTACACCACTTTCTCCCTGATACCATGTGTTCAGGGCTAGGCCATGTCCATGTTTAGTGCATGACTGAATATTTTACTCTATCATTAGTACAGTTTGCAAACACTTCTATTTATAAATTAATTTAAGGTTCACTTGATTATAAACTCCATAAAGGAGTTAATAGAGCTATGTCTATCTTATTTATGGGTACATTTGCCGGGCTTAGAAGAGTTGTTGAATTAATTTGAATGACTTCTTTTGTCTGAAACCATCCTATCTGAGCACATCTCATATAAATCTTATTTGTAGACCTGGAAAGCAAGGTATTCATTTTTAGCAAGGCAAAAGCTTCTGGAATTTGAGAAGAGCTTGGATCTGTTTTTTTTTTTTCTTTATATCATCTAAGTCTATTTCTCCTCTGTGGCACTACTTTACAAGGGCAGCATCTTCTTTCTAGAAGAAATACCTAATAAAGTCATTTTTTTAGACATCTCTAATCTTTCAAACTCACTTTCACTCATCAAAGAATTTTAAACCCTTTTATGTTCTCCTAGTATCCAGAGTCTAATATGGAAGATTCCAAACCACATGTATTTTACTTAGCAAACAAGTAAGTTCCTATTAAGAATATGTTAAATGGGACAGAGATTTAGCTCAGTGGTTCCAGCGGCTGCCTAGCAAGTGCAAGGTCCCTGGTTTGATGCCAGGTAACCACATACAACAATACTGGGTGTGGTGGCTCACACCCACGGGCAATAGTACCACATACATACCATAATGCTGGGTAGGGTGTGGTGGCTCAAACCTGTAATCCCAGCACTCGGGAGGCAGAGGCAGGAGGATTGCTGAGTTCGAGACTTGCCTGGCCTACATAGTGAGCTCAGGGCCAGCCTGAACTACAAAGTGAGACCCTGTCTCAGGAAATAATAATAATAATAAAAAAGAATATGTTAAATATGGAGGAAAGATTCTAAAGCAGTGAGAACAGAGAACAGCCATTATGTAAACATCTTGTCCTTCAAAATTAGTGCGGTGGGGGGACAGGAACAAACAGATTTTAAAACTTTCCACCCTTAAGTTTTCATATTAGACATGCAGGTTTATTATAAGGAAATATGGGAATGTCCCTTCACCAACCACTCAGTCACCCAGGCTTCTATTTCTTTGGTACATATTTCCCATCCAGTCATAACAAACAGTTCAAGAGAATTGCTAAGGGGTAGTGACCCTCCACCCTCTGCTTATTTGCATTATACTTTCCAAGAAAGAGGATTTGGATGGGTCAGTTTGCCAAAATGGCCTGAGTGAGGTGCTGCCTGAGGGACAGTTGGTCCATCTGAGTTGTCTTGTGTTAAGAACCTCAAGGGCATTTGCCTTTGTCCCAATCCACTGTTGTTTTTGTTTGTTTGAGACAGGGTCTTTCTATGTTGTTCAGGCTGGCCTCAAACTCACTATGAGCCCATGCTGGCATCAAACTTAAGGCAATCCTTCTGCCTCTGCCTGCCAAGTGCTGGAATTGCCAGGGATTACCAGGGCCACCATGCCTGCACTGTCCCAATCCACTGTGGTGAAGAGAGCAGTACTGATTTCACCTTCAGTTTATAGGAAGCAAATGGCCAAAGAAAGCAGGGGAATTATTTGAGATTGCTTTCCTTGGAAGGAGTTTGGCTTGAGGCTTTGTGGGTTGTTCTTCTATACATCCAGCCCAGGATTTACTACAGGTTTGGGGGCAAATTGGAAGGATTGATGGTGTACACCTATAATCCTAGCACTTGGAGGCAGAGGCAGAAAGATTGCCTTGAGTTTCAGGTAGCCTGGGCTACAGAATGAATTTGAGCCCAGGCCGCACTACATGCAAGGTCCTGTCTCAAAAACAAACAAACAAACAAACAAACAAAAAACTCCAAAAATGAATAGAATAGAATAAAAACAAAATAAAATAAAACAAAACAGAACTGGGAGGATTAAAAATGCATAATGCAGGAAAAACAAGGACCAATGTACAGAGAGGAGGCCAGGGGAGATTATAGGGAAACATTCTTATAGAAGAGGCCTGGGACTAATTCATGGCATGAAGGAATCTCATATAGCGCAACGAGAAACTGGAAGACGGTATTTACTGGTAAGTCATTTCACCAGTTAGGGATGATTCATAGATGATTTCATTTCAGGGCAAGGGACCAGAGTTAATTTATTAGGCTGTTGTATTTCCGCCTGTTTATGTGTCAGTAGCTAGTCCCCATGAGGATTTAACAACAGTATTGGGGGAAAGTAGAAAGCTCAAATCACAACCTGTGAAACACTAAGTCCTCTTTATTTTCAAATAGCCAAAAGCTATCATACAAAAGAGGAGCTAGATTTACTCCATAATGCTTAAGGCATAATGGAAAACAATGCGTAGAAAATGTAGGGAGTCAGATTTAGAATCAATGCAAGGAATAACCTAGAACTGAATTGATCAAAGATGACCTCACTGCCTCAGGGCACTGTGAGTTCCTTATTCCCGGGACTGTTTGGACAAATGGTAATAGATACTCACCAGGGTTGCTAGGGATAAAAATTTCTCTCTAAAAAGTAATGACATAAAATACAACTATGCCTTTTTCTTTAGTTTCTATTACAAAGTCTTGATAAATGATTATGACAAAAATACAGATAGAATGTACCCGTTCAGGACATCATATTCCTTTCTTTCAAAGCCAGAAATCTAGCCCAGGTACCCTAGAAAATCAGGTGGGCTTTGGCATTCTGTGTAAAAGCTAAACTAGTTTTGTGCTCTTCTTGCTAAGAGCTAATCCAGGTGATATGTCAGATTTTCAGAATACCTTAATTTGTGTCTGTAAGAAGGGAAAGTTTAGTCTTGATTCCTATGATCTCATATGTGTGTATTGAAGGTCTTGGAGATTTTCTCAGCTGCTTCAGGCTAGCCTTGTCTATTTGGCTTTGAGCCTCATCAAAGCCTCAAGATACACTCTTGCCCAGGAAAAAGGAAAGTATGATAAAGAATTTTAAAAACTAATTGAGATCTGGATATATTTTAATGGTGCTAGGACTTTGGCCTTTTCATTTATACACATTCCTAAATTGGAACTTATAGGAAGCCTCTAATCTTAGGAACAAGAGTTAGAAATGGAGGAAAGAGAAGGCCTACTCTTCTAATAACTCAGTGCAGGTGGATAACTAGAGGACATTAATGTGCATTTGACTTTTCTTCTAAAATATCTATGAGAGAGAGCCACAAAAGTCAACTCCAGAAATTCAGGATGAAGGAAGGTATACTTCTTATTCACTTATATCATTAATATTTGAATGTTTACCATATGTTAGTCATTAGAATAAGCACCGTGTTTGTTTGTTAGGGTTGCCATTAACAAATTACCACAAACTTGAGGGATTAAACAACAGAAATTTATTTTTTCAAAGTTTTGGAAGCTAAAATTCAAGATCAGTGTGTCCATAGGTTTGATTGTTCTGTGGTTTTCATTTGCAGATAATTTCCTTCTCTAGTAGTTAGGAGAGATTATCAATTTGATTTGCTTTGGGATCACTCAGAGGATTGGTAGAGGATATTTCTGGGTGTGTTTGGGTGGCAAGGATTTTTGCTCCACCGTATCACTCTGCCATGGCGTTTCTGCTGTGGAGCCAGCTGACCATATTCCTCAAAACCATAAACTAAACTAAGTCTCCTGTTCTTTAACTTGTGGGTTTCAGATATTTTGTCTCAACAGTGAGAAAGCTGACTAATCCAAAAAATTGGTACGAGAAGAGTGGGGTCATGGCTGTAACTGGTTTAAAAGTCTTTGGAATAAGTTTCTGGGAGGAGCTTAGAAAAGTTTGGCACACAGGGCTGGAGCAAATCTAGAAGACTATGAGCAGAGCCAGATGAATTGTTCTAGTCAGAATTCAGAAAACCAGAATTCTGGAAATGAGAACAGCAAAGGCCAGGATCAGGAGATTTCATTTGGGATCAAGGACTCCACTGACAGCTGATTAGAGGCTAGGTGTGCTACACTAGCTAAAACTTGTCTAATTTTTAGACATGTCCTATGACTTTGTAGAAATCTGTGTTTAAGGGCTATGAACTAAATGATCTGGTGGAAGAAATTTTAAAACAATATACTATTCAGGCTGTGGCATGGATACAGCTGGCTGATTTTAGTCGGATTTCTAGCAAGAATTGGGAGCAGAAAGCAGAACAAAACAATTTTAAAACTTTAAATTTTGTCCCCAAAGGAGCTAGATGTAAAGTTGAGGCCGAAAGGGGTGTGGCTGCTGGAGATTAGCATCTTCAATAAGGAAACAAGTGTTTTGTACAATGGCAAGAAGAAAGATAGCTTGAGTTCAGTTGAAGAATCAGTGGGTTCTACCCATCAGAATTAATAGTGCAAAATTGTACACCTTTCATTTGAGAAGAGACCCTAGACCCTAGACCCCTTTTTGAGAAAGGACTCCTAGAGAATTGGTTTTTCCGAATTCACTTTGCTGTGCTCAACCAACCAGGTGGCTGCTGCTGCTGTGGTGTCTAGTGGGGGCCAGTTACTACTCAAGCTGGGAGTAGACTTTGACACTGTCCACAAAATGATGACTTTAAAGACACAAAGAGTGCAAGAGTTAAGGTGTTGCCACGTGTGGTGGCTCATGCCTGCAATCCCAGCACTCGGGAGGCAGAGGCAGGAGGATTGCTGAGTTCAAGGCTTGCCTGGGCTACATAGTGAGCTCAAGGCCAGCCTGAACTACAAAGCAAGACCCTGTCTCAAAAATAAAAAATAAAACAATTAAAGAGTTAAGGTGTCATGGAGGCTTCTACCTGGATTTCAAAGGGAGGCCTGAGAGTCCAGGCAACAAATCCCTGAGAAGGCAATATTTGAAGTTGTGATGGTGAAACCAAAAGTGCAGTGGAGACCCCAGAAAGTTGGAGATGCCGGGAAAATGGACCATCTACTAAGGAAAATGGCAGGGAATGAGCCCCAAGGAGAAGCCACATGAGCTGCCAAGAGCAAGGCCTCTGAGAAGGGGCTACTCAAGCTTTTTGGAACTCATATCTCACCATCACCTGGCTCAAATTGCTGCCACAGATAACGTTTTCTATTCTCCTTCCTCCTCTTTTGGAATGGAAGTATTTGCCCTGTGTCGTTTGCTTCTAGGGACTGTATAACTTGTTTTTAAGTTTTAGAGATTCACAAGCAAAAGTTTTCCTTGAGTCTTAGAAGAAGAGCCTTGACCTTTTGAAAACTGCTGGAACTGTTGAGGTTTTGTGGGAGACATTTTTGCATTTCCAGGTGTATGCAGGATGATTATTAGGGAGAATTAGGAACTTTCTATTATCTTTATTTGAAGATTACAAATTATTTAAAGAGATGTGTTTGGCTTGCAAGTTGACAAGGGGCTTACAGATGGTGGCCTTTTGTGGCAGTTAGGGTAGAATGTCAACTTGATTTGCTTTGGGGTCCACTTGGAAAATTGGTGGAGCCCACTTCTGAGTGTGTCTGTGTAGATCATGGAAGTGTGGCCTTGTGTTCTATGTCTGGACCTTTACCACTTCTTCTCAGACACTATTTCCTGTTTCTCTGCTCTGCTTCTCTGCTATGTAAAGATTGCTCCACTATGCCCTCTGGCCATGATGTTTCTACCTAGAAGCCAGCTGACCATGAAGTGAATCCCCCACCAAACCACAAGCCAAATGAAACCTCTCCTTCTATAGGTGTACATAGTATTTCCGCGATGGAAAAGCTGAGTACTATATCTTTTTACTACTTCACATAAGCATTCATTGGTTTATATATGTTGTCAATGTCCCAATTTCCTATCTCTTATAAGGACACCAACTTTACTGTATCAGAGTCCACTCACATGATGTCATTTTACATTAGTACTTCTTTAGAGGCCTAATCTTTATATTTAGTCAATTCTGAGGCCGTGCTGGTTAGAACTTCATTTATATGTACTGGGGCAGAGTAACAGTGTGGCCCAAGCCAAGCACTAAATTGTGCCTTAGTTACAGATATAATGATGCTGAAAATAAGATATTAGTATAAAGGGAAATCAATGTGATTTAACTGGCTCCCTAATGTTGTGAAAACCTCAAGCTATGTGACCACAAATGATACAATATATGTTCTTCTAATCAGTTTCATTTAGTTGATTTATCAGATGACATGCACTCTGAATTACTTCTGTAAATTATGCTGAGCAATTAGTAAAGACCACTACATGCCAGTGGCTAGTTAGCTCAGATAGGTGCATGCTTACTGAGAAACCATGTGGGGCTATTTACAAATATGGAAATGCCAGTTTTACTTATTATTATAATTATAGATGGTAATTATATGTTATAAATTACAAATACAAAAGAGTTATTTCTATGAACACTAACGGAATGCTTCAGAAATACTTGATAATAGCAAGCAAAAGTGTGGGACTGAGATCCAAATCCTGACTCTTTCTCTTTCTAGGTGGTTATTTTGGACCTGTTACTTTATCCCTGGAGAGCAGTAACATGGTGGTTGAAATCAAAGATTCAGTCAGCTATACAAAACTAGGATTCAGAACTTATGTTGCTTTACAAGTACCTTTAAATTCTTAGCTCCTGAATCATAAACTCTAAGAGAGCTTTACTAGATGTGTTTTTTTTTCACAATATCTAATGACTAGCACAATTCCTGGTTAAGGCTAATTATGTGGTGAAGGATATTTAATGTAACACTTTGATGCATTTCCTTCTAGTGTTTTTTTCTATTTGTCACATGCCCAAATGAATATGTGTCTATATATTGATACTATACACATAGTATTGATGTATATATACTCATGCATATGTTAAAATTTTTAGGAATCATTTTATTAATTTTTTTCTGCTTTGCTTTTTTAAGTTTTAAGTTAATCTGATTATACCCCAAAGATTTTCCCAACTTAGTATAAATTCTTCAGAAGAGAATTTCTGTTTTGGAATTACAGCTGACACTGTGAGAATTGTGCTCAAGTCACCATTTGTTTTCTGTCACTTAAACACTCTGAGACATCTTGGGTGTGGCTAAGAGTATGGTGTGCCCATCAGTAATAATCCTTGTCACTAAAAAGTTAACTTTGTAACTGTTGCTCTTTGGCTAGAAGAGCTTACAAAAATCAGGTTGTTTTTGCCAGGCATGGTGGCTCACGCCTGTAATCCCAGCACTCGGGAGGCAGAGACAGAAGGATTGCTGAGTTCGAGGCTTGCTTGGGCTACATAGTGAGCTCAGAGCCAGCCTGAACTACAAAGCGAGACCCTGTCTCAAAAAACAAAACAAAACAAAACAAAATCAGATGTTTTTAGTCAGTCCCGGTGGCCACTTAGGAAGGTCAGTATCAGAGACCAGTAAGTAACTTCCTGCAATGATTCTCTTTGCTTAGCCTCACTAACGAATTCACAGGCACCAGAAACTCCATGTGCCAAAAGCTTTCCAGTCCAAAATATGTAAGAACATCACAGTTCTCTTAATGATCTCAACCCACAAACTTTAGATTACATTCTGAGTGTCCCTCTGCTTCCACAATGGGTAAGTCCTGCCACAGCCCTGTTTCCATTAGCCACGTCCCTGTCTTCCTCATACTCTCATCATTCCCCTGTGACTATCAGTACATCCCAACATTATTTTCTATCTCATCCACTTGTGACTCCTTTTCTGTCTTCTAAGAAGTTTTCCCTTTCCAGCACTGATTTAAAAATTTTGCTTTTTGGTTTTCTGCTCAGAATCTTTTGGAGGGTATTTTGCCATAAAATAGAGTTCTCACTTTTTTATTATGGCATCTGGAGCACTTTCTTCTAATCTACATTTCCAGTCATTTCTCCTGGTACAAATATTTTACAGTACAAACATTCCTCATTTAAGGACCAAATTAAGTTCCTGTAACTAGGCTGTGAAGTGAATTGGTTGCTAATTGAGGAATTGTGTATAATATGTACATTATAATATTCAGAAGGAAGAAGTGGTCAAAGGAATTACAATTTGATGACTGCTTTTGTGTGTATAACTTTTACAATCAAAACTGTAATGTATAACAGAACATAAAATGACATGCAGGGCCGGAGGGTTAGCTCAGTGGTTCAGGTGCCTGCCTCGCAAGCGCAAGGTCCTGAGTTCGATCCTGGGTAACCACATATAATGCTGGGCGTGGAGACTCACGCCCACCAACAATCAATACCGCATACCACAGTGCTGGGCGTGGTGGTTCGAGCCTGTCATCCCAGCACTCGGGAGGCAGGGACAGGAGGATTGCTGAGTTCGTGGCGGCTTGCCTGGCACCATAGTGAGCTCAGGGCCAGCCTGAACTACAAAGCGAGACCCTGTCTCAAAAAGCAAAAAAAAAAAATGACATGCGTACAGGGCCGGAGGGTTAGCTCAGTGGTTCCAGCGCCTGCCTCGCAAGTGCAAGGTCCTGAGTTCAATCCCCGGAAACCACATACAATGCTGGGTGTGGAGACTCACGCCCACCAGCCATCAATAGCACATACCACAGTGCCAGACGTGGTGGCTCACGCCTGTAATTCCAGCATTCGGGAGGCAGAAACAGGAGGATTGCTGAGTTCAAGGCTTGCCTGGGCTACATAGTGAGCTCAGAGCC